>JAULKM010167464.1:0-15938 GCA_032355605.1 Rubia tinctorum | reverse complement strand
TCTATCCTCATGCTCATCAACCTCATTTGTAGGGTCATCTCCCCCCCCCCCCCCTTTTCTCAATTTCTGACATCTCCACATCATCATAAGCAGATCTAGCATACTCATAATCCATTTGGTAGTCCTGATCTCCCATATTATCACTAGTAAAACCTAGTTCTGGTTCATCAACCTCCATAGGATTTTCAAGTTCTTCTACCCGGTATGTTGTAACATACCCAGCTTCCTCTCCTTTTTCACCGTCCGACAACACAATCACTACAGGCTCTATTGCCCTGAGTTCCTCATTCCTTTGAGCAGCCACAGAATCAAAAGGAACAATCTTCATTTGATCAGAAGATCTGATCACCTCCAAGCCTTCAGCGTCATTCTTATCTATCTCCTCAATGTGAACGCAATTCGGATAGGAGCATAACATAATACATGGAACATTTCTTTCCCTCTGTGCTCCCCATATGCACCTCTCAATAGCCTAGGGTGATAATTTTCAATATCCTCCAACTCTCCTATGTCACCGGTCAGTACCTCCTCTATGTCAACCTATATAAATTTTCCTTTAAAGCTTTTAAATTTTGTCAAATATATGGTGACTCTATTTTCTTGCATCCATTCAAAAAAATCATCCATAGACTCTAACTCTCTAGTTTCCCAAACTATGTGAGGAGTTTTAGGATTGGTTACCTTTTGATATGGAGACTTCCCTTTGCTCAGTGCATCATCCTTCTTTTCTGGTCTGTCGGGTGTGAGTTGTGGAAGATTTGCATGCTCTTGGTTCAGTTTTCTGGCCATTGTAGATATTTTGAGCAGTATTTCGGCAAGGATTTTTGGTGGTTTTCAAGAAAAAATACACTCCTATCTCGGCAATGGATTCTCCAAGATAAGTTCCAAATTTGAAAATTTGGTTAAGAAGAAGGAGTGTGTAGCCGAAAAGGAGGGAATGTGGAGGGATGGAAATAATTTCAACCAAAATTAACTTTTAAAATTTTCACCTCTCAACCCGTGTAAACTTTTTCCCTTTCCAAAACACATAATTACATTTCTTCACTTGTCAACTCATGTCACACTTCTTTGATCTTCCAACATACCTTCCTACTATCTAATTTTTATTTCTATTTCTAATTTTTGTGTTTTTCTGTATCTATTTAAACACAAAAACAAAATAGCGGGTATAAAAAAAACTGTACAGAGGCTATTAGTGAGATACCTCATGCCCGACACACACCTAGATGTTGTCTGAGAAATTCAAAACTTGCAATGTCCAATGGCTTAGTGAACATATCAGCATACTACCTTTCTGATGTCAATGTGTTTTGTCCTAGAGTGCTGAACTAGATTTTTAGAAATAGCAATCGCACTTTTGTTATCACATAGAATCTTTAGAGGTTCTTGTTCAATTCCATCTCTTCGACTATCAAATTTTTCTAACTGCTCTCTATCTCTCATAATATAGCACTTGCTTCCGAACACATGAATGTATGAGACGTTTGGCTTCTTCCCTTTCCAAATCTTGTATGAAGTTTTGCTGGTGAATGGACGAAGATACACTCGATTAATTATATAACATGTTGTATTAATGGCTTCGGCCCACCATTTTTTGGGTATTCCTTTTTCAGAAAGCATAGCTTGAGCCATCTCCTAAAGGGTCCTGTTTTTCCTCTCAACAATGTCATTATGTTGAGGAGTGATAGGTGCAGAGAATTCATGTTGTATGTCGAGGTCATCACAGAAATCACTGAATTGAGAGTTTTCAAATTTCCTGCCATGATAACTTCAAATTCGAACGATCTTTCCTATAAGACTTGCTTTCTATGTCTGCAATTTTATAACTAAACTCTTGAAAAATTTTGAAATCATCGACACAGACAAAAATATACTTCTTTCCACTCACACTAGGTGTGTTGACTGGACCTATCAAATCCATATGCAGTAGTTCCGGTATTTTTGAGGCAGTGATATGCTAAACTGAAGAGTGTGGAGAACTAATTTGTTTACCTTGTTGGCATGGTCCACAGACAATTCCTTTTGTGTTTGTGAGTGTAGGAATATCTCGTACTTCCTTCAAGTTGGCAATGTTTACCAAGGTTTTGTAGTTAATATGACCGAGCTTTCTATGCCACAACGTTCCTTCATCATTCTCTGAAATGAGACACTTTACCTCTTGTTCTAATAGATAACCGTTATCTGATGATCGAATACCTGAGAAAACTTTGTCTTCACCATGTTTCACTATGCACTTGTATTTCTGAAATTCAACAGTCATGTTATTACATAACTGACTAATACTTAGTAGATTTGCCTTCAGGTTTTCAACAAGCAAGACAATCGAGAATACAGGAAATCCTTTAATATGCAATTCTCCCTTTCTAACCACTCGGCTCTTATTTCCATCACCAAAAGTAACAAACTCATCATCATATAGTTTGATTTTTGTCAGAAACTCCTGGGTTCCTGTCATGTGTCTAGAGCACCCACTATCAAATTACCACGAATCTCTAGAGTGTGCAATAAGAGAAGTATGAGCAACAAGGCATGTATTTTTGTGTTTAATAATGCATACATTTATGATCATCCTTGATCGTTGAACATCATCTATGTTGGAACATGCAGTCAGTTGTCGTCAATTCTTTATGTCCCTGAGTAATTAGAGACATTGTTCTTCAATATGTCCTTGATACATGAAATAACCACTTATTAGAGGTTTGTACTGTCTATACTTGATAACCTTTCTCTTCATCCCTGTCTTGAAATTAACAGTGTTGTCTGAAGGATTTTTGAAGTCAATTCCTTGTCGATCTCCAAAGTTCTTTCCCATAGTCAGAATATCATCAAATGTTTGCCTTACCAGTGTTTAAATTGGTAATTGCTGGCTCGACCATCTCAGCTCTCTCAGTCGTGGATTTTAAACCCAATGTTACTTCTTCGATCTCTCTTCTTTGTTCATCAATCAAACCTAGCAATTCCTTGTCCTTCCCGGCCAAGTGATTTTTCTCCATCTTCAATGATTTTTTGTGTCCACAACTTTTAGCCACATGTCATACATATATTCATATGTCGTGTAGATCTCTTCATCACTCACAACTGGGCCTTCATCATCACTGGAGATGTCGCCAGAACCTATCTTGGAACATACAAACTTGTCTTTCTTTGACATGTTGGAACATACATCATCAGCATCTGATCTATTGTGAGTTTCCAGCATTTGATGCATTATCAGCATCCGATGCATGGAAGGGTACTTTGAGAAGAAAAATGTGAGTTTCCATTATTTTTTGTTTTTTAATTCGGGGGTGAAATGGTAATTTCATTATATTCTGACCAAAATTCCCATTGACAATTCAAGAAAATGATGTCTAAGGTTAGATTGGCACATACATCTATAAGTTAGGGTTATTTTGGCACTTTCTCATGTTACAGGGCTATATTGACACTTTCAACCTAAGTTTGAATTATTTTGTCAATTTTGCAAATGCAGTATTTGTCCTCAACTTTTGGTTATACTACTCTTAGCACTGGTTGGAAGTTGACTAAATTTAGAACTAAATTAATGTGAAAGTATCATACTAAATTAGAACTAAATTGATGTTTTTATTGGGAAGGTATCATACTTAGGAGAACATGGACTCAGATTTGCAGGTTGTGGATGAGAAAATTTGTATCGTTGAAATAATCTTCAAAGGGTCGCCTTTGCAATATTCAAATATGAAAAAGATGAGAAATTAGATGATATGTTCTATTTATCAGACGGCACACAACATCCTTTTAACATATCTTATCCATGATCCTTCTTGAATCAGGGCCATCATTGAGCAATCCTATTAATATTAAAAATGATGAACTTTTAAGAAAGAGCTCTCAGTAGAAAGAGCTCTCAGTAGAAAGAGCTCTCAGTAAGGAGGTAGAAAAAAGCTCTGGAGAAAAATGGGTGTGTCCCCTCCTAGATAATATAGGCCATATTTTCTCCATTAATTTCTATGTCCCCCACCCCTAATTCGTGCTCTTCCGGCGAGGAATCCAACAATCTTGTCGGATTCCACGCGCAGGCATCTTTTGATGGTTCTATTGATGGATTTTAAAAAAAAATTCTGATCTGGTTTGGGGAAAAAAGAACACCTCTTCCAG
Source organism: Rubia tinctorum (assembly GCA_032355605.1). Classification (NCBI taxonomy): domain Eukaryota; kingdom Viridiplantae; phylum Streptophyta; class Magnoliopsida; order Gentianales; family Rubiaceae; genus Rubia; species Rubia tinctorum. The sequence goes on along the minus strand of JAULKM010167464.1, from coordinate 11,819 downwards.
TGGAATTTACATGGAAGCATTGCGATGGTTTCTGTTGGGGAAATTCGGATCTATTCTTAGCATGAGCAGTCTGATGTCAGGGAAAATTTGATGAGGTTTTTAGTATTTTTTTCAGACCTGGTTTTGGGGAAGAAGAACATCTCTTCCATGGAATATTTATGGCACTACTGTGATGATTCGATAAGGCAAATCTGGATCTGCTCTACTCTGGGCACTCCGGTGAGATCAATTTGGAAGGGCGATTTCTTGTAAGTATTTTTTCTTATTTTTGGGGCAAGCTACATTCGATGATTAAATAGATTATTTGATGTTTAAATTTCTATTGTTATCACTCTCATGTTGGTTCTGGATTTCTGAAAATTATTGATGATGGAACGATGGTTGTGTCCAATTTTTGGCTATGGGTCAGATTTTCCGGCGAGTTGTAACTTTAACTTCCGGAAAAAAATAGGAAAATTTATGGTTTGTTGTTATGTCCATTCTGAGTTGTTCATAATTTCTTATGATTTGAGATTAGAACCAGTAGAATATGGTATCTCTGGTCCGCGTTTTGGGAAGCATAACTGAATTGGTTTTCGGTGACTTCTCCCGGCCAATTTGGGCTTCAGCTCAGGGAACTTTCTGCGATTTTGGAGAATAGTTCAGGTTTTCTTGATTTTCTCAATGAACGATGTAATTGGTCGTGATTTTTGATGGTTTCAACTTTTCCCACAATAGGATTTGCAGCAATCAATTTGCAGCATGTTTTCCCGGCAATTTTGGAGGCATGTTGGCGAGTCTGTTCTCTTTTCTCCGACGGGCTAGAGGCTACTTGACTGATTGGAGGAGTAGAACAAATTGGACTTCTCCGAATTGCTCAGTTTTCAATTGAATCTCATCAATGGCGCAATGCTCCATGGCCACGATTTGCTGGGTTTGCTTCTGCCCACAATTTTTTCGATGATGATTTGGTGCCATTTATGTGTTTTCCGGTAATTTTTGGTTCACATTGGCGTAACTGGGTTTCTCTCGGGTCTTCCAACGTGATACTTTCCAGCAGGTACGCTTTTCCGGTTCCATTCTTCGGTCAAGAAATACGGGTCGCATAGCTGGATCGCGTGACCCGTCAATGGTTATCCGGGTCAAAAACCCTAGATTATCTGGGGTGCGGGTCGAGCACTTTGACCCAAGAGTTTAGAAACCGGGTATACAACCCTAGGGTTTTTCAGGTTTGGGCCGAGTTTATTCTTCTCTGGGCTGAAATGTGTTAATGGATTTCTCAGATAAAACGGGTCATAATCCGGGTCTATTGACTCGCGAATTTGCAATTAGGTACAGGGATTAGCTGATGCTTGAACAGGCCTCTACATGGGTTGAAAAAAATTCTTTTTGGGCCGAGATTATACCTTGCGGTATGGAGGATTTCTTGGCATCTTTTAATGGGCTGAAGGAATATTGCACCCGAAAATTGGACTGAAAAGCTTGCTCTATTTGATTGAATTTTGAGTACATTTACCTTAGATACTCATAAATTTGAGCAGGGCCTAAGGATTTTCCTGTGCACCTGGGCTTACAGTAGAGTGATTTTAGGATTATTCTTGGTTTGACTTTGCATTTTGCTGGAATATGCGTGTACCTTATGGCTTCGATTCCCTTACTACTGACTTGGGGAATTGGCATGCATAGGAGTCTATCTGTTATCTCTGGAGGTCTACCAAATTCTGACATATCCTAGATCAGTGGATAGCTCTTTAGCACACCTAGTCATACACTTACTTTGCGTAGATTGCACACTGACATGGAAGGGTGATAGACATCGCCTATTACTTGGGATTAATCCAGACGGTAGGATGGACACTGATGAGTACCTACTTAGATGAGCACCACTTATGGAGAATATCACCTTGAAAGGCCTCGATGTTTGAGGTAGAAGCAGCCTTAGTAGCTTACGGTTCAGGGGGATTGTCCATTGGGCCGCAGCGGTGTTTTTCACTTTATTTCAGTTGTTTCATTTTGTTTTGACTCAATTGGATTGTTTCATTTGGGCTTCACTTTTGGAGGTTGTGAACATTTTTTTAGTAGGCGGCCAACCAGTTTAGCCTCCCGTCTGCAATTCCCATTTGGGAGACATAATATTATTTACCTATTTTGCCTAAAAATGATGAACTTTATTAAAAATATCAAGCTTTATTTTAGAAAACATAAAATTTAGGTAGAAATCATTACAAGAAGTAATATGTTCCAAGTATATGAAGTAATTGACATATAAAAGAAACATTCAACTTGTAGAAAAAATAAAACTTGTCTTTTAAACTACAAGTAATCAGCAACAATGAGGATATGTACATTTTTTTTTTACTAAGTAGAACTTATTCCAAAGATAATATAATGAACTTATACTCCCTCTAATCCTCTCTTTATGTCACACTTTCAAATGGTACTTTTTTTTCAAAAAGTTAAAGGAGTAGTAGAAATTGAATTGAGAGTATAAAAAGTAAATGTGTGGATAAAAATATTCTAGGATTTATCAAAAATAAAAAGAGACATAATAAAAAGACCATCTCAAATTAGAAAGTGAGATATTATTAGAGGACCGGAGGGATTACAATGAATTTGTTCCCTATATTATTTATTGTAACAAATTGAGAAAGAGTATTCCAAAGCAACTCCGGTTCTTGACTTCTTGCTAATACTCTGTCTAAACAATTTGCTTGGAGTACTACCTTCTTCTGCTTGAGCTAGTTGTGCCAAAAGCCTAGGCTATACTATATGTTTCATAAGTTTTGATCTATTTACTTTTTTTTCATGTTTGACTCTTGTAATATTATTACCTTCATAAAATAATTCTGTGTAAAAATTTAATATTTAATAAAATAGATATTAAGATAAATTAAATAATATCTCACTTGATATTTTATTATACTTATATTAATTTATATCTACGAAATAAACTTATCAGATCGGCCTTATCGGACTTCAAAAAGCAGATGAGTCAAACAGATGGGACGTGGGAGGGGGGAGTAGCTCACCAGATTATTCTGGTAACTTTTGTGGAGTTAGACGGACTTGCTATCCGCTATCCGCTTATTTGACTTCCAAATTTTGTTCATGAAATATTTCATCCATCCCTATAATTAAAAATTAGACTCAGTGTTATCGCACGTGCATTTAAAGAAATTTGGATACAGACTTGTCAACCCAAAAGAAGATAAGAATAGGTTGTGAAAATGACTACTTTTAAAGCAGAAAAAGGCTCATATTTCTAGTAGAGGAAAGCACGTGAGACAATAAATCAAGTAAAGTTTTAACAATGACACAAAGTACCTCATATCATTTCTCGTCTTTAAACATTTGTGATTAAATCCTCCGTGTCACATAAGAATGAGCGAGACCTTCTCACTCAATTATTTGTTTTTCCAGTAATCGTTACTTTGAACATAAAAATGAAGAAGAAGAAGAAGTAATTGTTGCTCTGCCAAACGAATTGGAGTGCCAAAAATGAATTACAGAAAATGCTAGGGCGTTCTCTATAGTTCAACCATTAATCTCAAAGAACAAAAAACTGACTATTCAGAACTGCAACAAGAAGAGAAAAAAGATGCACTGCATAACTTCTTTCTACATTATCAAGTACTGCTGTGAAGGATTTCTATTTAGAAACTCGTTGAAACTCTTCGAGGACGAGTTCACCATAAACTCAGACCACTCACACCCTGTTTTTGCCGGTCTTCTTAATCCGAACCGCATCATCATGCTAAGACGAGTGCTTTACTTCATCATGCGTCAGCTCTTTCTTTACTTCATCATGCGTCAGCAAACATTTTTTTTTTCTTGTTTCGTCTTCTTCTTCTATTTGTTTCATTTTATTTTTGGCCCTTTTTCTCTAAGCTCGAGCTAAGATGAGCACTTAGCCAATAACAGAGTTGAACAGCCTAAGCTACCACATCTGATTCAAAAGGCACACGTAGACAACAATTAATCCATCCCTCCGCGACACTTATGTGCACATACACTCGTTCAACCACACTCAAACCTCCTACTTTAAATCTAATTCAGGGGTTTTGATGAGGCTGATAGCATCTGTGTGTACATGTATAAAAAGGATTACTTTCGCATAAAAAATTCAAAAGTCATGTGAGAAACTTACAACATATCTGGAATGGGGAATATCATATTTCTATAAGTTGGTTACAGTATGATTAATTTCTTACTAACACACGCAGAAGCTGAGATCACGAGAACAATAAATTTCAGCTTACTCTGGAACGGAACTACGGAAAGAGTTCAAAAGACTCATCCATACAACTGTTAATTTGGTCACCTACACTATATAGAGAACACTTTCTCCAAAAAAATAAACAAAACAGAACCAATTAGTACATATGGAATCTAACCCGAAGAGAAGCAAGAAACAAATTGGAAAATAAACATGACGAGCGACATATAGAATAATTCACGCAAACTTATTCAAAAGCAACATTTTGTGGCATCCACACAACTTGCATACTTCAACCAAATACCTTCTACAACTTATAACTCCGGAAAAATGTATGCTAATATAAAGTAACATATTAGCTAATTTTAGGACACTGGAAAAACATTTGCGCAAAATCTTATAAGAAAATTTTGAACCAATCATTTACTACAACCACCAGCTAGTTTTTACTCAGGAAACAAGCAGAACGGTGGCATTATATGGCAAGCATAATAAAAGTGTTATATGGAAAAAGTTTTAACCACTTGTTTTCAGTTCAAAAAAAGAATCATAACAAAATGAAGAGTCCAGAACATCATGTCTTTTTGCAACAATTCAAGGGATTTAGTAGCCTACAAAGATCTCTCTTGATTCTTTAGTATGGCCAACCCAAGTCATACTATGAACAAGCAAATAATTCCAAGATACAAATTCAGCAAAACATGATCTAAAAGATGACATTTTGATCCTAAACCCTCGTAATCATGTTTCTAACGCAATGACTTGATTATAGTCAAACTCGAAAAGGAGAATGATGATGATGAATACATTAGCTGAGTAAATCAAATTGTGAAGAATGGCCAGCTAAAAAAATCAGAATTCCCTATTCTATGGGTAATGCTACGGAATAAAAAAGAAGGATATAATAATTGCAAACCTTTAGTTCTGTTATTTCAATTAGCCAGGCACATTCGACCATTTCAGTTCCAGCGTGTTTTGATAATGATTCAACAATTTCAACTTAATCTAAAATCTTTTGAATGAATTAACATAACACAAGATAAACAGTTGTGAAGGAATGTTGAGCCACAGCTAAAATAATGCATAATGCATATTGCACATGTCATCAGACAATATTGTAAAGGAAAGGAAAGGAAAATGAATGCAATGAAGCTCAACAATAAATCCCTTAGCTAAAAACTCGTAGAATTTCTCAATAACAAGTTAACCTGAATCTATGGACCCTAAACCGTGTTAATTTTGGTGAGCATAATAGAGAGTTCTTTACCTTGTGATACCTTCTTACGCGCTTCAATACCCATGATTTCAGGATCAATTGGAACTGAATTGTACGGGTCACCAGCAACTACTTTTATTTCGGGAAGTAAATGCGCTAATGACCTAACGGTAGTTGATTTCCTTATTCCTGTCACCCATGATCATCACACATCCAATCTTTGGATAGATCGCATTTAGCAAATGGAACAATTTCATCTCATTTTGTCCTTCTATTGCAGCAAATATATATGGGCCGCTGATTTTCCTTGGAAAATTTCCGAGCCTTAGAATTAAAAATAATACTTAGCACACCAGGTAATGGCGAAATACTAAGCAAAATCACTATTTTCACACAACTTAGTGTCAAATATACTTGCTGAAGATAGGACATATAACAAGTATGAATCAAATATACTTTTCGAACTGAGTATCCACAAGTATGAATCATTTCAAAATAGTACATATTGAAAACACGGGACATATAACAAGAAATTACATGTAGCGGTTCATGAAAGATCTAAAAGTTGACCAAAACCAGGCGCCGCTAACGGAGTTTCTCTCTACTCAATCTCCAGTGCCCTCAAGGTTGGCCCTTTATCGTCTCCTTCGGCCACATTTTTGGTCACCACTGTATCAACGTATGCATCTCCCTCCACTTCAACCCCACCTTGCCGGAATTATCCTCCGTCATCCCCAATCTCGCCCTCAAGACTACCATCCTCAACCGGTGCCACGCCACCCTTTTCAGCCCCCATAACCTTTACTTCCACTTCACCCAAAACCTCGTTTGCACGCTCGTGGTGTCATCTAAAGCCTCGTTTGTGAGCTCTGAAGAATCAACCATCAACGAAGAATTGGGATAGAGAAGAAGAGAAAATCTATTCATTGAATAAATAAAGAATCTTAGGAACACTAATCGGCAGAACGTTGTCGTTTTAATAAAGTAGAGAAGTCAAAATAATTACAGAAATACCCCGATTGATACCAATAACAAATCATCTTTAATATATGGTATTTTGCGATAAAGCAAAATAATGTTGTTTTGCCAAAGAGAGGATTCTCAGATGTATAAAAGTTATTAATGCCCTCAATTGATAACATATTAAAGAATGGAAACATTTATGATAATGCTTACGGATTAAATGACTTAATAATTTTAAAATTCTTGTTTACATGTTAATTGAAACGTGAAACTTTGATAACAATGTCAAGAAGGACACGGGTTCATGTCATTTTACCTTATCGTCATAGACTCATACTTTTCTTTTCTTTCTCCTTGTGGAATTATGTATATTCTCTTTTAAAATAATGTTGGTATGCATTTTTGTCGTGTTTAATTGATGGCTAATTAAAGCAGCCAACGTTGAGGAGTGGCAAAATCTTGGCAAATTATTCAATAAAAAATATACAATACATATTATTTATTTTATTAAAAATAAAAATACAGAGAATATATGAAAGTGATTTTAAAATGAAAAAGTCTTGGGAAAACCTTTTTTAATTCCATGGGCATATGAAAATACGGGGCTAAATTAGAATTATAGAAGGTAAAATGTTTTAATTGCAATGTTAAAATTTTATTAATATGCAACATGCAATACTTAATTATTAGCTAGTTTATGAATCGATTAATGCAACCCGAAAATGATATCTTGATTTCCTCTAATTTGAAGTTTAAAGTTTGTTTTTTTCCATAACTTATGTAAAGACCGTCTTTCCATAGGCATATGGAAAGACGGGGTTGAATTAGAATTATAGAAAGGTAAAAAGGTTTTAGTTGCAATATTAAAAAATTATTATGCAACTATGAACCGATTAATCACTACTGGAAAACACCCCCATATGCACGGGTATGTTAGCGGTACTACAAAACTAAAATATCGGTGCCTAAAATAAATTCAGCACCAGTACATTGAAAACCGGTGCCTATGAATAAATTCGGCACCAGTAGATTGAATACCGGTGCGAGATACCCGTGCCTTTGAAGAAAAAATATTTGAATTTAATATTTTTCATCACCACTTTTGGATGAATGACATATACCGGTGCCAATACCGGTGTCTATAATCGGGATATTAATTTTGGCGAGTAAAATTTTGGTGGGAAAATAGCTAACACCGGTATGTTGAGGAATGACACTGGTAATAATACCGGTGCTCATAGAATATTTTTTTGGAAAATGGGTTTATGATATGAGTTAATCTTAAAATGGGTTTACGGTATAAGTTACTCAAGAACATGCATTAGTGCTTTCCAACATTTCACCACAATTTATTTATTTAATATTTCTATATTTAGTCAAAAATAACAAAAAAACATGTATTTGGAACAATGAATAGTGGGGTAACATAATTTTGGGCCATATTGTAAATTTTCAAGACTGTGTAGAAGTAATCAATGTTGACTTTCGAGACATTTCCATACACCCATACATGCCCAAATCGTAAAGTCGCAATCTTATATTATTGAATTGCATTTTTGTTCCGCCAATTTTGTGATTTGATGACTCCAACTTTCTTGGAGGGACCTAAGTGCAAAAAGTAAAACTTTACTCCTAACACAAATTGAATTCCGATCGAACGTGATACTACCTTATACACCCCCATTGTATTTTCCATGTCTTTAAGGGAATATTTATCAAAAATTGAGCGCAAAAACATAGTCATAATCCTTTCCGATTTCACTTTGTAACTTCTAAGTAATCAACCACAAGCTACTCTAGAACATGTATCAGCGTTTTTCAATAATTTACCCAAAAATTATTTATTTTATATTTCTTCATCTAGGAAAGAATAACAAAAATCATGTATTTTGGAGCAATGGGTAATGGGGTAACACAATTTTGGTCCACAGTGTAATTTTCCAAGAATTTGTAGAAGTAATCAATGTTAACTTTCAAGACCCTTCAATTCACCCATACATTCCCAAATTGCAGAGTTATGATCGTATATTATTGAATTGCATTTTGGTTTCACCAATTTTGTGATTTGACGACTCCAACCTTTTTGGAGGGACCAAAGTGCAAAAAGTAAAAACTTTACTCGTAACTCTAAATTGAAATCTGCTAAAACGTGATGATACCCTATACACCCCCATTGTATTTTCCATGTCTGTAAGAGAATATTTATAAAAAAATCGAGCGCAAGAACATATTCATAATCCTTTCTGATTTCACTTTATAACTTCGAAGTAATCAACCATAAGTTACTTTAGAACATGTACTAGCGCTTTTCAATATTTTACCGAAGGAAAATATTTTATTTTTTATTTTCATATTTAGGCAAGCATAAAGAAAATCATGTATTTTGGAGCAATAAGTAATGGTCACGGTGTAATTTTCAAAGAATTATGTTACAAACTCTTCCGTTCACTCATTGTAGCCCTATTTTCAATAACGTAATTGTCTCATATTTAATTGCGGTTTGATTTCTCCAATTTTTTGATTCGCCTCCTCCAATTTTTTTCTCATGAACATAGTTGTAAAAATGAAAATTTTAACTTAGAGGGCAAAATCTAATAGGACCATCATTTTTTTCAGTCATACTGGTGCTACCATGTAGCGGGAAAATGAAAATTTTAAATTTTCGTCCAATATTTTTGAGAGATTTTTTTGAGAACCGGTAGCACCATCATAGACACATGTCAGGCTACCGGTGCTAGATATTTAGAATATTTTTCTTCTCTTTGCTCTCGGGAAGAAAAAAAATTTAAAACACCCATTTAAAACTGCGTCACGCAGCTGCGTTTGAAGTACCTAGCACCGGTATGATCACCATAGGCATTGTTTTCATACCAGTGCTAGGTACTTAGAATATTTTTCTTCTCGTTGAAGTATTAGCACAGGTGTTCATACCGGTGCTATGGTGTTTAAAAAAATAACCAACTTGGCCCAAGTTAGAGCACCCAAACCCTAATCATATAAAACTCTCCTCTCCTAATAACCCTCACTTCACCACCTCTCTATGCCTCTACCTCCTCTCCATCCTCTCTCTCCTCTTCCACAACCTCTCCCTCTCCATTAGTGCCGCCGCTCAGCCTCAACCCTACTTTGAAAACTTCGACGACGCCGCCGACAACAATCCCCTCTCTGACCTCCTTGCAGCGCACCATCATCGATGTTATCTCCCAAACTAGAACCAGCCCCTGCGAGCTCCTCCAAAAATGCGCCACCACACCTCAGCTCAGATCCTCCACTCAGATTCAGCTCAGATCCGTCGCGAGCTCCATAAAAAATGCACCGCCTGCACCTCAGTCCAGATCCCTCGCTCAGAATCAGCTCGCATCCGCCACACCTTAGCTCTCAGCACCACCACCGCGTTCAACCACGCCTCACCCCTTGTGTCCCACCTCACATTCACGGTTCTGGTTAGTTAATGCTAGCTAGGGTTTATGGAGATTAGGTTCTAGTTTTTATGATACTTGGTGTTGTTAATCTATGTTTAGATCTAGTTTGTTTCATGAATTGAGATTAGTTATGTATTTTCATATATATGTAATGAACTTTTGGGTTATGGTTATGAATTTTCCAGTTTTTTACATGAAATTATTCTTTTTGTGTGTTTGTTCATTCTATTGTTCTTTATGAATTTCAGGGTTTCATATTCCGACCGATGAGTTTATTCTCACTAACCGGATTTTTTATTGATCGTCTATTTACTAGCACCGGTATTTCATGCATAGGCACCGGTATGAAAAACGCCAAAATACAGGTGCCTATGCGATGAAATACCGTGCCTATGAGGGTGTGTTCCATTTGGTAATGCAACCCAAAAATTTTATCTTGATTTCTTCTAATTTGAAGTTTAAATTTTGATCTTTTCATAACTTATGGAAATAATATCTTTCAAGAGACGTTCTCAAAAGTAAAACATGAAATAAAGACTAAAATATATATATATATATATATACATCAAATAAAAATATTTAAAATATCACATAAAAACTAAAATACACATCAAATTAGAATAGTTAAGCATAAAAAACAGCTAAAATACACATCAACATAAAGTATTTAAACATCACTTTGGAAAATACATATCAAATTAAAATTCTTAAACACCAAATGGAATCACTAAAATACACTTCAAATATAGTAAACATCAAATAAAAACTATAATACACATCAAAATAGAAATTTAAATAGATAGCTAAAAACAAACCATGTTAAAATAGTAAAATATGAATTTAAAAAAAACTGAAATAAACATCAAATTAAAATAGTTTCGTAAAAAATATATTAAAATACACATCAAATAAAAATATTTAAAAATAAAATAAAAATACTAAATTACATGTTAGATTTAAAACATTAAAATGGTACACCAAAATGTGACATCGGTGTCAGAAAAAAATAAAACTTTGATATTTATGTTTGAAATGGCATGCTGAATAGATGACAAATTAATCAAAATGAAAATAAAAGATAATTTTTTGAAAACTAACTTAGTAAAAGATCACAAAATAATATCGAAATGCATAAAGTGTAAAAATTTTACATAAAAATACAAAATTTTACATCAAAATATCAATTCTAACTTTAAAATACATAATTATAGTGAAAAATGTGCTTTTGTAAAAATATTTCATGGCCTAATTTAAATAACAACAAGTATTACAATTGAAATATATTTTTTATATCTAAGAGTAGGTCTCCTGACAGGCGGCATGCCACTTATTTTTTACCTTATATATTGTATTTGTTAAATTACATACTAAATTTAGAAAATATTTTTTATATCCTATATTTTATATTTTCACATTAAAATACATATTATTTTTTTTTAAACTTTTATAATACAATATTTTTTTTTAAAAATCTTTATAATGCAATATTTAAATTTTATTAAAAATTTACAACATTTATTGTAAAAGTCTCTAAACTGTTAATAAATTTATATAAATGTCATCTTTTCTAAAGCTCTCCTTATCTAAAACATACTCAATGCGCGGTTTATAAGAGGAAAAACATTATGGGCGTATTTTTTTTATTCGTTAGATTTTAATGATTTGAAATTTGAAAAATTGATTTTACTGTTTTATTTTAACTAGCAATACTATGTTTCAACATAGTATAAGCTAATCAAGTATGTAAAGTAAATAATGCACGAGACACACAACTTGATTACGCAGTTCAGTGAAATTCACTTACGTTTGCGGGGCCTGACCCAGTTCATAATAAATTCACTTAATCAGAGATACAATACAAAGTACACCATACAATTATACTTATCATCTAATTACAATGTGTGCATTTTGCAAGCTCCCCCTACTACCGATCCGCCTTGATCAGGCTCCCTCTGACCTCGAAACTCGTCGACGCTGGATCTCCTCCTCCCGAGGAATTAAGGTATACGTTCTGAACTTTGAA
>JAULKM010167446.1:0-15646 GCA_032355605.1 Rubia tinctorum | reverse complement strand
ACCCACGGCCGTGACGAAAATGGGTAAACGACAATGAGGGGTTCAAGAGCTGTGGCAGTATGAGGGTTTTTCACTGATAAAAAAGCGTCGGATAAGAATGGAGCGTTCTGCAGAGTTGGATTAGAATGGAGTGTCTCAGATATGAGAGAGAGAGAGAGAGGATAACAATGGAGTGTTCTACAGAGTTGGAGAGTTTAAAAAGAGAGAGGTTTGGATTCTGAGAGAGATGATAAGAATGGAGCGTGATAAATGAGGGAGAATGATCGTTAGAAATTAAAGTGGGGAACAGGTGGGGCCAGGCTCTTCAATAACGGAGATGGAGTGTTGAGATTAAATTTAATTCCCACACACGTCAGTTAATATGGTGGACATCTCAAATCTGATGCAATTAAAGCGCCAGACCCAATTGCAATGCAGAGAAAAGTTAAGGGTCTTTTGGGTTTTTATGTTGAGTCACATGATTCTTTGGGCAAATTTTAGAAGGCAAAATTTGAGTTGGGAAACTCAAAATGGAAAGTAGGAAGTCTGACCTGGTAGGGAGGGACTATTCTCCAATTCTTTCTGAATCATATATACATCCGTCTCCAGACTATATTACCACCAAATAATGTTTAAAAAAATCATGTGCTACTGCTACAAAAATATGTGCAAGTACATTTCTCATGCATGCATGCATAGTTTTTGAGTAAATAATCATTTCAATAATTAAATGAAGATATTACAATCACAAAAACCGCCAAACTTCAACGAGCTGGAAAGTTTTATAATGTAAATTTTATGAAAAGAATTCTACTAGCCATGAATTTATTATAGGAAAAATACATTTATAACCGTAATTTTAGGTTAAAAGTGTTAATATAATCCTACAATATAAGAAAGTATCAATCTAACCAAAACTCACTACCAAATGTGTCAATCTAACCCTAACTGTTGGTCAAATTGTGCCGATATACCCAAACTTTCTTATTCCCACATTGACCAAATGAATTTAGAAATGACTAGAAACTAAAATGATGAAATACCACTTATACCTTGTGATGTGGCAACTCTGTTTCTTTCTTCTGCAAAACTTGCCTTGCCTTACTCCGTCATCGTCGCCAGAAACCTCGCCACACTACCACTGAGCACCGCCACACCACCACCGAGGCTGCTCCCATCGTCTTCCCCCACCACATCGCTACCGTCGTTGCTCCCTTCGTCTTCCCTTCGAATTCCCCACCACCAATTAAACACACCACCACCACTAGAAATCGACCCTAATTCACCACCCATGAACCCTAATTCACTGCACAGTCACCGATTTGCCACTGGTAGGGAAGAAAGAAAAGGGGGAGGGTTTTCATCTTTTACCTTTTTCAAAAGTCAAGGGCAAAATTGTCTTTTCACCAGAATCCGTCCAAATGAATGTTGACTAACAATTAAGCCAAATACAGGGTTAGATTGACACTTTTTGAGATTGCAAAATTATATTGGCATTTCAGCCAAAATGTAGGGTTACTTCAACACTTTACTCTTATTATATTAGCACGAGAATGGTTAAAACCCTGATAATTTGGGTTAGTGTACTCATAACATAAATAAATGATATTAGGGTTACAATAGTAAATAGAAGAATACAAAGTCATGATAGAATCTTAATCAAACTCATCTATTCTAACACCTCTAAAGCGAATCATCAAATGAGTTGAAACACAGATTGGACCAGAAAAATTCAAAAGTGAGGCAAGAAAACTCTTTAGTGAAGATATTAATTATCTGAAGTGAAGTTTGAAGATACTTAACACGAAACTTACAAGATACAATCCATTTTTGAACAAAATGATATTCGATATCTATCAAAAACAAAAGAGGTGAACCAGAAAGCGGAAACTGGAGACAAATGTAGTTACTTTGACTATGAATTCACATGCCTATGACTTCATTTCTCAAGAAATTTGTGCGAAGTTGAACTGGAACGATAAAGAATATAAAGTAGAAGAAGTGAACTAGAACGCGAAACTGGAGACAAATGTAGTTACTTTGACTATGTATTTACGTGCATTTGACTTCATTTCTCAAGAAATATGCACGAAGTTGAACTGGAACAAGAAAGAATATAAAGCAGAAGAAGTGAACTAGAAAGCGGAAAATGGAGTTCATGAAACAAAACTAGAACGAGAAACAGTAGACTACTTCTTGGCACTCTGTAAGATAAGATTGTCACCAAGAAACAATGTTTACGCATAAGCCTAACGATGAGCTTTTAGACAGCAAATCCAGTCAGCTCTAATACTTATTACAGTCATGTGCTTTTATCATAAAAACTAATTAGCACTATGTAGAGACAACTCATGCACTTTTATACTGAGCTATCCCTTATCCATCAATGGGGATTCTAACACACCTCTCACACAGTGGCGGAATTGGGGGGGGGGGGGGAGCTGCAAAATCAGGTGAATGAATGAATAATCATACAATTATTCTTAATCCGCCCCTCCTCAAATTCTCCCCTCCTCAGGTGCTGAACTCCGCCCCTCTTCAAAACCTGGCCTAGTTCCGCGACTGCTCTCACATGCACCGATATAGTTCATTGTGAACAGAAAGATTGTGAACCAAACAGTGAAAATATATGTTTATTATACAATTATTCTTAATCCGCCCCTCCTCAAACTCGCCCCTCCTCAGGTGCTGAACTCCGCCCCTCCGCCCCTCTTCAAAACCTGGCCTAGTTCCGCCACTGCTCTCACATGCACCGATATAGTTCATTGTGAACAAAAAAAGATTATGAACCAAACAGTGAAAATATATGTTTATTGGACTAACATTAGCTCTGATACCTGAGAAAAATAAAATCCTAGACCAGACCAGTGCATTCATGACATAAATAATTAATAGTAGAATTCTAAAATAAACTCATCTTTCCTAACTAATCATGACACCCCTAAACACCCCATCAAACGCACCAAGTTCGTGAAAACAGAGGTAGGATTCAGTGCCATGGATTCATTTACATTTACTAATTACGTAAGGTAAGTGTGTTTATGTTTCGACGTAAATGAATGTAGTATGGAATGATAAGAAAGAAAGGTGAGGTTTTGGTCAAAAACGTAGAAGGAAAGTGCGCATGCAATAGAAATGCCCTGGGCATGAAATCATGCATTGTGCCCTTATGCCTCTGCATTTGGACAATAAACTACTGAAATGAATATTGTACAAACAAAGAGAGAGAGGGAGAGCAATTTAATGGCATTATCATCATCAGCTCCCACATGTCCCAGCTGAACCAGCAATTCATTATCATCTCCCCCCCAGTTTCCAATAATTTTACATTTTTCTCTTTTAATCTTTTGAATCTTTTTTCGTTTTTGGAAGCGACTATAAATAATGTTTGCAGTCAAAACCATCAAAACGTATACCAAGTCTGACCACGGTATTGTTTTTAGGAGGGCGTCCTCAAATATTCAGGCAAATGAAGTTTCGGTCTTCATTGAGTGGATTTCCATAGATTCAATGATGGTGTTTTAAATAGATTCATTTGTGGTGTCTCCTACTCCCTCCGCCTCACCTCTATATGCACTTTTAATTTTATTAACACTATTATCTATCAAAGTTTGACTGCACGTTTGAATAAATATATGAATAACAATATGTACGTGATATTGTTCAAAAGCAATTTTAATATATTTAATTTAATTAAGTTGAGTGGAAACCGAAGTTCGGAATAACAAACCCTGCGTACGTAACGTCATTATTGAAAACGATCCATTGCAATTTGCAAGGATTACAATTTTCCTTTATAGTGATATCACTCAATATTACGCAAGATATTACTGTTTAGATCACTCGTGCACAAAATACTTAAACTCCAGGTGAACAAATAGAAAGGTATTTACGTGCAAAACATCAATAAGAATGCTACACGAATCTCTTCTTTCTTTCTTTTTAGAAAATCCCACCCCAGAAATGGTTATCATTTCATCGCTACATATAACATCAAATAATGAACGTGGGCATTTTGATACGAAAACGCACAGCTGAATCCGCACTCACGTGAATTGAACTGAACTGAATCGAATTGATCTAAAATGAGCGGACATAAACTTAGCTTTTTTAAAATTATTATTAGGAATAATTAAAGTGGACTATAGTTAACTTAACTAGCTGTAGTTAAAGTTGAAAATAACGTAACTTTAACTATTCGCTTATCACATAGTATTATTCAATTGATGATCAACATATTTCAACTTAACTACGTACATTTGAGTTTAATCCAATCCAATCCAATTTAATTTAATTCCATAAAATTTAATATGATTTTTTCTATTATTATTTATTACAAATTTAATTCAATTCAGTTAAATTCAATAAAAATAAAGAGAAACTAATTACACCCATAACATTCACCATTATACGTAAATAAACTTATTATCAAGTGAAATATCTTCAATTCTATATTTCATAATATTAAAATATAGAGAAAATTAATCTCTTATTAGATTGAGTAACAGTTTATTATGAACAACATCGCTTCAGTAACATTTAGGGTTAAATTATAACTATATATTCATTACGATACATTTTAAACGTTTTTCAAAGTAATAAGAACATCATTGCCATAAATAAAATAAATATCAAATTATCTCATTAATTAGATCAAGTACAAAATAATCTCATCTAACAGTCTATAGGTCAAAAACAAAAGTTTTTATAAAATATAAACCTTCAATATTCTTTAGCTTAAAAGTTATTAAAATTTTAATAATACTCACTAGTCACTCCGTTGATATGTTTTGTGCGGAGAATATACAAGTTAAGAGTTACTTTCTTGAAAGACGATATTTTTTATAAGTTTAAAATGTAAATTAGATATCATTATGCTTGGGATGAGAAAAAAAAAAGTAGCTGTTACATTTCCGTATGGAAAGTTGGTCCCATACAGATTTTTGTACAACGAGGAAAACGGAGATGTAGTGCATTGAATCCCGTTGGATCGAATCCGTGAGGAATGAAGCAGCGAGTCCAAATTAAAGACTATAGAAATCCCTTACAATCTCCTACCAATTTAAATTGTCCACTTTCTTTGCTGACATTATTATCTATTAAAATTTAGAGCCCGTCTATTAAAATACGGTATTTTCATAAGTCATGGAAAAATCAAGGTTTAAAGTGTAAATTATAAGAAATTAAGATAAAATTTTCGGGTTGCATGAACCGAGTTATAACATTTATAACTACTACACATTGCATAATAAAACTTTAATATTGCAACAAAGACCTTTTACCTTTTATTATTCTAATTAAACCCGGTCTTTCCATAAGTTTATGTAAAGACCGTCTTTTCCAATACTTTACCATTTCAATATCGTTCATCGTTGGCAAATTATATTTTTTCAATCAATTTTATCTACTCTATCCAAACAGCCAAATCATGGTTATTTCATTCAGTCAAACCACTGATTTTGGGCATGTGCCGTTAATTGCTTAACTCGTGCGAATGGCTCGTAAGCCGACGAAACCCAACATAAAGGGTTTGATTAAAAGGAATGACCATGACTTAACTATTTGAATGGACAGGTAGGCAAAAGTTTACATGAATCTCCTTACGAATATCATGCTTGCGGAATGTTTAGAAACACTCATCAACTGATGGAGCGAAACACCTTCTCTATTAAAAAAATACACACTCGAATTCAACTAATGAACACAACTTGATTTTCAGTGATATAATGCCTACTCCACGAACTAAACACCACTTGCACTAATCAAAACAAAGAACCATGAGTTACAAGCACTAGTAAAGGTTTTATGTCGGGTGATAGATAAATCAAATTTTGACATGTGGTGAGTGAGTAAAAGAATGAAAAAATACATAAAACTAACATTTGATCCAACTTATTTACTAGTATGAAAATTTAATTGGTCCATCACCTAAACATACTCACTTCCCCAACATAATTGTTTTTCCTGTTCTAAGCACTAAATCAATAACAAAACCTAATAGTTTAAAAGATTAAATAAGCAATGATTCTTAACTCAATATATGATGTATGTGATTGATAAAAAATTAATTAAAACTCATAAACCAGCCCTCTATTTATGGGTATAGAGTTCGGCCCTATAAAGATGATGCAGTCAAAATATCAAAGAGATTCTCAAGCACGAATCTTGAAGAACAATTAACCTTTGCAAGCACAAATCCTACGTTTTAGTTCTGGAATCCACTAGAGAGAAAATAATCTCAAAAAAAGTATTATGAATGATAAACCATCCGAATAATATAAGAGGCTTTTAAATACTAAAATGAAACTCTGGAATAATAAAAAAGGAAATTCGAATTAATTCCGAAATAAAAAGAAAATTGAAAAATAATCAAAAACAGTAAATTATATTTTTGAGCCCTTAAACGACCTTAAATGGCGAAACTGACCCCTAAACCTTACTTATGATGGGACTTTGATCTACTTCTCAAGAAGGTTCCAACACATCTGCCCTCGACTGATTCTGACTCCAAACACAAACGTTACGTTTAAAACCATTTGAACCTTTACGGTGATCCATCGCTTCTTCAATTATCACCGCCATTCGCCCTGCATCAAAAGACTTGATTCGATAAATACTGGTAGAAACTTGGACGGACTTATGAAAGTTTTAAGAAGCTAAAATCATATCAAACTAAACTACCTTATTTAAACCTGATCATGGACTAATTTATGAGCTAAAAGCTTAGACGCATTCTATCTTATCTAATCTTACCAAAATAAAATGAAATCTAATATAATTTGAATTAATATTTCTAACCTAAATGCATCCAAAAAATTCATCTCCAATTGAGCCAACATGGCCGAGATATTCATGGGAAAAAATATAATAAAACTAAATTGATAAAACTCTAAACTGTTGTTGAACAATCCACTAAATGAAGGTTCATCCGTTTCTTTTAAGACACTTCATTTGTCTTCATTTTCATAACTTTAATCCTTAGAAACAAGAGTTACATTAATCCAACATATCCTACTTGTGATATTTGAATCTCTATCATGAATCTGTTTCACAAGTTCATTCAATGTAGCATCTCTAAGTTTCTTCCTTTCCCTAGTCACGGGACCTGCCAAACCACTTAGAGGATATCGAACATGACTTTTGAATGTGATCAAACCTTGGCATATCTTTCTCCTTAGAGTTAGATTTGACATTCATATCATTCCCTCCTCGGTTGAAAGGTTTCATCCTCAAAATTAAATCATTCTCCAAAGCATATGGAGATAAATTAGCAACATTGAACATAGCACTAAGACCATAGTCACTAGGAAAATTAATCTTGTAAGCATTATCATTCACATGGGCATGCATTTTTAATGAAATTTCTGAATATTGATCAAAGCAAATAAAAGAGTTTTTAGGCCATCACTCCCTGGCCTTGTAAAAGAAAAGACCCCTATCAAAACTTTCAATTTTCAAACAAACAACCAAACACGCGACTTGTTCTATATTCTACCTGGCTCTTCAAAATTTTATTCATTCTCTTCTTGCTCCTCCATTTGTACTCGGCTTCAACTTGGGCAGCCATGGTTTCCATCTTCAAAGCTTATTTGTTAAAGATCCCATTTTTCCTTTCATTCCATATTCTATACAATGCACTTGTAAGCATTATCAACTTTAAATATTTCCTTCTTCTTGTCTTCATCAACAAACACCTTTTTACTTACCTCATCTTGCTCATATATCCCAACTTCAAGCATTTCATAAACTCCATAGCATATGTACAACCTAAAATCCATAGCACATGGGCTGCGGTTTCATCCACCTCATCACATGAACTACACCTTTGTCATGTCTCCAAAATCTCAAGACTTTGCAATCTATCCACCGTGTGCTGCCATCCCTTCAATAGTATCCATAGGAAAATTGTATTCTTAAGTAAAACTATTTTGTGCCAAATTACCTTTGCATGAATGTCCCTCTTGCTTCCTCCCTTCATTTTATATGCACCATCATCATCTTCAATATTCCTTCCTTGTTTATACAAATCCCAAGAAATTGGAAGTGCTTGTCTTTCAACTTGCACAACTTCTTCCAATGCCAACTAGAACTTGCCCCTCCTTTGCTTTCTTGTAGCCTTCCATCATTCATGTAGTATGATTGAATCCACCTTACCCAAATAATGTATTTCCTTGAGTTGAAGTCCCATACTTTCTTGCAAATTGCTTCCATGTTCCACATAGAAGGATCTCTATTCCCCAATCCACAATTACTTTTGCTTCGACAAACTGTATCCCACGAGATAGGAGTATAGACCATTTTTCCTTCTTCTCTTCTCCAAAAAAAACTTCTACCAATCTTTACAATTTTATCATGAGCTCCCTCGGGTATATTTAGTATACTAGCCCAATATCTAGTTTTACTAAGTAAAATCTAATTGATTAACTGCACCTTTACTGAATAAGAGAGAAAACTTGAGTTTCGTCAATGCAATTTCTTTCTAATCTTGTCCACCAATTTCTCACAATTTTACTTCCTCCACTTCACATTGGATAATGGTAACCTAAAAAATTGCACTGGAAATTCACCTCTTGTTACATTCAATACTCCAACCAACAAGCTCTTCTCCTCTTCATTCATTCTAGAAAAATAAATTCTATATTTTTGTCACTTATGGATAGACCCAAGGTATTCATGAACCTCTTCAAGAATCCTTTTACTCTCTCCATGGACTTTTGGTTTGCACCACAAAATATAAGCAAATAATCAGAAAACAACAAAGTATGCACACACCAATGTTCTTGTACCTTTGATGGAATTCTATGTATTTCTCCTTGTACTCTTTTCCATCATTCTTGTAAGATACTCCATGCTTAAAACAAACAACAATGGGGATGAAAGAGGATACCCTTATTTAATTCTTCTTCTTCTCAAGAAGCTTTTAGAATACCTCCCATTCAAGGCCAAGAAAAATGAGGATCTCATTGTTCTTCTCTTGATCCAATCTATTATCAACCCGGGGAACTTTAGATGCTCAAGCCATTTGATTAGGAATTTCCAGTCAATACAATCAAATACTTTGCGAATATCAATTTAAACAACACAACTTCTCTTCATGCCTTCAACATCATACTTTTTCAACAATTCTTGTTTTAAAAGAATGTTGTGTGATATGTACCTACATTTCTAAAAAGCCCTTTGATTTTCGCTAATAAAACAAGGCAACACCTCACAAAGTCTTGCACAAATCACCTTGGTTATCACTTTATAAAGTATTAAACAAGAAGTAGGCCTATAATCACTTAAAAATCGAGGTTGACTCACCTATGGGATCAAAGATATCACAACTTGGTTCTAGGAGTTAGGAATTCCCCCCTGAAAATGAACATGCACTTGGAAATGGCCATCACCATGAGGACCTAGATTTCTGAGCATCAAGAAACATTTCCTTGTGAAGATGCACCCGAAACCAGTTACCAGGATTGAATACCACCACCTTTTGGCCTTGGTTTGCTCTCTCTTAATTTTGAGCTTTTTCCCTATCTATCCCTAGCTTAGCCTTCTCATGTAATTACTTCACGAAATCAGCCTTCTTTTCTCCATCAAGGTTCCTAACACGTTTGAAATTTAAAGGAATGAAATCAAGTGAAGTAAAAGGTAGGAAACCATAAATAACTTCAAATAGAGAATAAGAAATTAGGATAGGAGCTAAATAACTTCCGTTTTCCCATCAATTTTTGGATCACACACAGTATAAAACAATAATTTAGTACCCAACTTCCTCCATAGTGTATTCCAAAATCAAGATAAGAGCTAAACGTCACGATTACACACTCTGCTTGCAGGGATGCCATGTAAACACACAACCTCTTTAATAAATAAGTTTGCCACATGCATTGCACATAAAATTTCCTAAAAGGAATAGAATGTGCCATTTTAGAAAAATGATCAACCACAACAAAGATAGAATCCTTACCCGATTAAGATCGTTAAAAACCAAGGATAAAGTCCATGCAGATATCAACCTATTGATGTGTAGGAATGGGTTGGGGCGTATAAAGTCTATGAGACTTAGTAATTGACTTAGCCTTCAAGCATTAAACACAAGTCCTACTAATTCGATCAACAAAAGAGTCATCTGGGGCCAAAAGAAGTGTTCATGCAACAAGGCATACATTTTAAGTGAACCAAAATTACCCATAAGTCCCCCATAATGAACTTGCCTAACAAGTAATTCTCACAAGAACAATTGAGGAACATATGATTTATTATCACAAAACAAAAATCCATTATGCCCATAGTACTTAAAAGTACTAGTTTCACATGCATTACAAACAAATAAAAAGTCAGGATAAGTTGCATATGAATATTTCATGAAACCAAAGCCAAACATATCACAATAAACACGAGTAATCAAGGCATGCCTTGGACTCAAAACATCAATTACCACATTATTTTTACCTTTCTTATACTTAAGAGAATATGGAAAAGTTTCAATGAAACTAACCCACTTATCATGGCACTTATTTAACTTCAACTTACTCTTAAGATACCTTAAAAAATCATGATTAGTCTAAATAATGAACTCATGGGGAAACAAGTAATTTTTCCACGTCTCCAAGGCCCTCACAACAACATATAATTCCTGTCATGAACGGGGCAGTTAAGATCACCTCCCTTAAGATTTTCACAAAAGTAAGCTATATGAAAATTCTCTCCCATAAGAACAACATCGATACCTAAGCCCAATGCATCACAATGAATCTCAAAAGTATGGCTAAAGTCAGGTAAAGCAAGAATATGGATAACCTCAATTTCAATTCATTAAAAGCATTCTCTTGGATTTCACCACACACGAATCTAATATTCTTTTAACAAGTTCATATAAATGTACAACAATAGATGATAAATCACATTCAAACCTTCAATAGAAACTAGAAAAACCATGAAAAGAACGCACCTGATTGGCATTGGTAGGGGTTGGTCAAGTCTTAATGGCATAAATCTTAGATTCATCAATCTTGATTCCATCTTTAGAAATAAAAGGTACACTTCTCGATGTTTGCACATAACTTAGACAGACGAATTACAATAATAACATTTTTAACATGTTCATTAATAAATTTATAATAGGTCAATATATCATCATAGTAAAATAGAACAAAATGACCAATAAGCTTTCTAAAGACACGATTCACCGACCACATAAAAATACTAGGAGCATTAGTTAAGCCAAAAGGTAAAACGATCCATTCGTAGAATCCAAACATAGCCTGAAATGCAGTTTTCCATTCATCACCCCTTTTCACACAAATCAAATGATAACCTTGACTGAGATCAATCATAGTATAAA
Organism: Rubia tinctorum; assembly: GCA_032355605.1. Classification (NCBI taxonomy): domain Eukaryota; kingdom Viridiplantae; phylum Streptophyta; class Magnoliopsida; order Gentianales; family Rubiaceae; genus Rubia; species Rubia tinctorum. Next base: position 4,335 of record JAULKM010167446.1, on the reverse strand, counting down.
TCATATAAAAATGCTGATCTTGAAGCATATCATATACCTTACGTATATGATGTCGATACTTAATAGTTATTTTGTTAATTACACAACAATCAATACACATCCACCATGTTTTATCTTTCTTAGGATCTAAATGATAGGTATGTCACAAGGACATAAAGATTAATGCACATACCCTTTTTCAAGAAAACCTTCAACTTGTCAATGTATCTCCTTCATTTCCTTAGGATTTTCTTTGTAAGTAGGTCGATTAGATATTACAAAACCTTGCATCAAGTTGATTGGTGTTCTATAGCTAGAATAGGAGGTAATCTACAAGGGATTTCCTCAGGTAAAATTTCTTCAAAGTCCTGTAGTAACTTGGAAAAACGTGTAATAACATGCACATGTATATCTTCTTTTGCGAGATAAGTCTCCTTAAAAAAGATACTAAGGAAAAAGATCTATGATTAGTTAAATCACAATTCACATCCCTCAGTGAACCATTTAATGAATAACAAGAATTACAAAGCAATTCAGTCGCATCATAAAGATAGAAGGTAGAGGAGTTGGATGTGAATATAGGGTTATAAACGACTTGCTTTGATCCTTAGCCGAATTTGGCTTAGGTTTGTCCTTAGTTAAACCTTTTGAGAGTTTAATTTTTGCTAACTCTTGGGATTTAAGTAGCATTTCGACAATCACCTTCTCCTTGTCAAATATCATTTGTTTTTGGGTCTTAAAAACTTCTAGAGGAGAAGCTGGATTCAAGATGAACCTTTCCCTATCCTTAATCATAATGGTTTTGTAGGTGAAGCCATTGTGAATTGATTTCCTCTCAAACAACTAAGGCCTTCACAATAAAATATGACTAGCATCCACAGGAGTAACATCACATAAGATATAATATCACAATACTTTCTGATAGTAAAGTTAATCATGAACTATTTGCTAACTTTAAGCTCACCACAACTGTTTAACCAAATTAGTTTATACTGTGAGAACATGCAATGATAAATACTCTTTTATAAAGTTTTTTGCACATAAATAAAATCAAGCATAGTTTTAGGCCATCACACTTAGCCTTCTACATGATTTCAACCTCTATCAAACATGCTATCTATGATGAAACAAAAAAACAACTATAGATACTTGAAGCTACCAAGGTATTCCCAATAAAATATGACTAGCATCCAGAGGAATAATATCACATAAGATAGAATTACAAAAAAAAAATGATAGTAAAGTTAATCATTACTTAGTAACTTTAAGTTCACCACAACCATTTCACTATATCAGTTTACATAGAGATGGATGATGAGTAACATGCAATGATAAAGACCATTTTTATGAAGTTTTTTGTATATAAATTAAAGCAAGAAATGTAGTTTTATGCCATAACTCTTAGCAATCTACATGATTTAAACCTCTATCAAACTTTATATCTATAATCAAACAAACAAAAACCAACTCTATATACTTCTATCCTGCTCTTTATCAAAATTTTCTTTCCAAATTTTCTTCCTCCAAATGCATTCGGCTTGAACTTAGGCAGCCACAGGTTCTATCTTTAAAGCTACTTGGAAAAAGATCCCCTAGTCCCTTTCATTCCATATTTTATATTATGTTGTTTGAGTTCCTAGAATGATAATGACCTTGAACCGGCGGAAGGATCTCTGCAAGAATCTTCCAGATTGTATTCGAGAGAAAATTTACAATGATAAAGTCAGTATATGGAGTTGGATGGTAAAAATGCTATTTTTGTTACTAACTTATAGTCATGGTTGTTCGTGTATCTGGTTGTCATATCGATTTATCTGCAATCGTGGGCCATGATCCTTAGCTCATAGTTGCTGCGATACATTATATAAAGTTACCTCTTCGCCGGGAGGTATAGGTCTATTGATAATATCTGTTTATGTGCTCTCTATTGTTATCCCACCGACCAAAGCTAAGACTGAGGGTGCGGAAATTACTCAGGCTGTGGGCCAAGGAGGAATGTAATCTTCTGGTAAGTGTTTATTCTTCTTTCAATATTGTCGAAAAAATTCTTAAGATATCCCATACACTATCATCCTATCAAGAGAGGAATGAACCTAATGAACGGGTGATAGGTCACGTCGATGTGTCCACCCATTATTCTATGGTATGCTCTAGTAGTATGATTGAGTTTTGTGTGTTTTTTTTGTTTAATAATATCGATACTAGTTTGCAGGTTGTTGCTGATTTTTCAGAACTGGTAAGTCGTGCAAAAGAGATGAAGCTCTTATTCAAAAGTTTATTGGAATAAAGGTCGTTAGATGGTGCTCATGATCGTCTTCATTTGTCCAAGGAAGATATTTTACGCCAGCAACATGAGATTGAACATTTGAAGCCATCAAGGTGTCATCCTAATGGTTATGCTCATGTTGTAGTTCAATGGGTCTTACAGTTCCTGGGATTTTGTGAGTTTATTTTTGAGATTGCAAATGTTTCTTGTGATCTCGAGTGTTTCAGTGTTATGAGTCGATACATTCTTCTAACCCTAGTTATGTACGCAATATTCCCATCATGTCAGAAACGAGGCTTAATCTAGCGTAGGAATGAAGTTGACCAACTCTATTGAGCTAAGGTAGATGATAGACCTTTCTCTTTCCCTCTCCTGGATTTCTTAGAACGACATCCTAAAATGCTCAGCATGGAGGAAGTACGTACCTACATTGTGGATGCATGAAGACCTGAAATTCTGATTGTTGATGAGTCTATTGTTGGGGACAATGGGAATTTACCCTCGAATGATAATGTACCTTTTGTATGGATAATAGTTATATTTTTGTTGTCGAGATTGTTTTGTGGGTCTTCCACTGATGTTTTGTTTACTACTTTTCCTTGTTTTTCTTTTTAGGTTCTTGTCCTGTGTGGAAAGAGTGGATGTTCTTCAGATGTTATTATGAAGTTCCCTTGTGGATTTCATACTCTTGAGAGCTATTTGAGATTAATGTGTATTGGCCACTCTATTATATCTCACATTAGAGATATAGTGTATAAACCAGTTTCTACGTTTCAGACTCTGTAGTTCAGTTGCCACTAGAACTGATTTCGTTAATGTCAGGGAACCTGCTAATGCTCAACCCAATAGGGGTTGTTCTTTTCACTATGACAACTTAGTTATGACTTTTTGGTGATAGACTATATGAGCTTGTCAAACTGTCTAAGATTACTATGATTATGTATCTTTCACCACATAGGGAGAGGTTGGTATGTCATTTAGGAGAATCTTTGAGATATGTGCTGAATAAATGTTTAGAACATGTATCATTGTGGGACCAGCGGAGAGATGCCTATGAAGCTTGTATTACTAAGTTGAAGAGTGATTACCGATAATTGAGGCCTGGTTGTTTTCTTCAGCGGGATGAGTTGCAAATATTGCATCTTCTATCTTTTAGTATGGTTAAGTTGCAGCATATAAGCATGATATTGGACAAGACTTTGGTTCATGTTGACAAGGTCTATCAGAAGCTCGATACTGTCAAGGCAGAGCTATATTCAGTAACTGACTGAGGAAAACCACAACTTGGAGGTTGTAAATTCTGAGATGGGCCGAGGTCTCAATTATTCCCTTGCATCATCCTGGAGGGATGTTCAAAATGTACTTGCCCATACCTTTAACCATAGTGTGATTTCGCTATATTTAGATATTTAGGATGATGTTTGTGATTTTGTGAAGAGGCTTGAGGAAGAAAATGATGCTTTATAGTGGAGGGTGTCTCATATTAAAATATTGTAGCTTTCTTGAGTTGCTAACTCGATCGATGTGAGTATGGTCTAATTAAAGATTGGAGATCCTACTATAAACTACAGCTGGATAGGTTGCATTGATTGAATCAACAAGAACATCCTTCTTATTGATATATGGATACTTGGTTGGGCTATGTGAGGAGAATAAATGATAGTTGTAGTGATAAAAGAAATGTACCTAAGAGAATTTTCACCACTAATGTGTATCTTACATTTGTGCCATTAGGTGTCCGAAATGTTGAGATTTTCTTTCCTTATCGTTTTGGATGGACATTGATTGTGAGGAATCCTCCCTTGCTGGTGGTTATTCCCACAAGTAAAATATAAGGGTGTAGACCCTTGTTTTTGTGAATCCGTAAGTTTTTTTTGATGTAATGTAACTTTCATATCACCAAAAACAGAAGTACAAGCTTAAATTTTTTACATGATCTAAAGTCAAGCCATAACTCACAAAAGAAACCAACTTCTAAGCTCAATTACAAAAAATAAACCGAAACCAAATAATTTTTCATCTAGTGCCAAAGCCGATGCTCAAAAGATATAACCATCCCTAAATCATTACTTGATCTGAACTTTTGCTGG
>JAULKM010167429.1:0-15944 GCA_032355605.1 Rubia tinctorum | reverse complement strand
AAATGCATGTTTAGGACTGTAGTGTATAAAGTAACTAAAACAAGATAATTTTTTTATCAAAAACATCCCCTTCAGATGCATACTTTCATTTTACACGTTTTCTTTGTTTAAAAAAAACAATTTATGAAAAAATATTTACACACAACTAATCTGCAGACAAAATAAATTTTGACTTGTGAGATATTAAAGAATAAGTAATATGAAAATTAAATTGACAAAAAAGAAATATATCAGTCATTATGTTATAAATACAAAAAAAAACTAAGGGTGGATAGAAAAAACAAGTATGGTGAAAGGATGAAACAAAAAATGCTAAAATTCAACCACAAAACCTTATGAATTAGCTATTTTTAACAAGTTGGTTCAATTTTAACCTCATATGAGACATGAAACTATCAGAAAAGTCAATAGTAACTGGAGGATCTACAAGAAACATTAGAAAGAATAAATTAATAAAATCAGTTTTACCTATACATGAATTAAGAGCAAGCATTCTAGCTGTGGATTGTAGGGACTCTTTGTCATGGTCAACTAGCAAAACTTGAATCTCATGTTCCATTGCATTACTAGGCTCTAGAAGAGAAGTTTTACTTGGATCAATTTGTAATGAGGATAAATGAGGATGTAGTGGTGAAACATTGAGATTGACAAGGTTATTAGAAACATTCATCTTCTCATGAATATCATCACCAGGTCCATGAATATTCATGCTTTCCATATGGGAAAATTGGGGTGAGGATATGGTGAGAAGAGAAGGGAGTGAAGGAAACTTTTATATTGGATCTATGAAAAGGGGTATTTGTAGTGCAAGATCAAGTTTTGCATATTAATTAATATGACTTGAGTTGGTAACAACTTTTTAACTTTTTTTTAAAAAAAATACTTTTCAATTTGGGAATATTTAGAGTGTGAGAAAACATCACCAAAATAAAATTGGTTTGTTTCTCATAAATGTGTTTGGTGACTTATGCTTAATCTTCGCCTCTTGGAAATTGTAATGCAATTAATACAACTTGTTTTTTACTTACCTGTTAACCTCTCCAATTTTCTGTACTTGTTTCAATTTTATCTTTAGGTAGAAAGTTTTACAATAGTTTTGAAGTGGTATTTCTTCTATCCTTTAAAGGAGTCAAGATTAGATACTGAAATATAAAACTAAAATGCACCATATCTAACATATATCAATAAATACAAGTGTTTAAAATAAACTTCCTCCGTCCTACAAAAAATGGCATATATACTTTTGGCAAAACATTTTAGGAGAGTTGATGTGGCATCAAATAATTAAGGAAAAGTAGGGGTATTTTGGGAAAATAGTTGGTCAAGTCTCAAAGTTTTTAAAGTTAAAAGATGATATTGTGGGAATTTAACAACATATTCTTTGTTATTTTGAACAATTTTCAAAGTACAGTCATTTTAGTTGGAACAAACAAAAATAGAAAATATTGTGATTTTCCGTGGGACGGAGGGAGTATAAGGTATCAAAATTCACAATGAACTTTATCATGAAATAATAATAATTCTTAAGGTATATGATAATGAACATATAAGAATAAACCAATATCTTATGCCCTTTTATTAGGAACCTAATGCAGCGAGTGACCAGAAAATCCCTTCCAAGCAAGTATTGCATAAGTATTCTAAAGTAATATACCAACCCATTTTCTATCTAATCTCGGAAATATATATCAATTATGCATTATGACATGTACATTTATCTCCCGATATTATCACTTAATTGGACATTAACCATTTGTAATTATTAAACATTTTGAAATAGTACTTTGGTTTGTCTATTTCATTTCAAGATAAAAAGAACAGTAGAAATGTGTATCTTTAGTAGGAAATCAATAACAAGAAGTGCATGTGAAGAGCTTCTTAACCTTCTCAAAGCGCATAGAAAGTGGGGGAGGGGGGTTCACTACTGTCTTTAACATAGTTTATTTAATGAATTTTCCTGAAATTGCCTCCATAAAAGGAAATATGAAGCATAGGTGTGCCCATGGAGCTGCGGTGAATTCTTCCATTGAAGCTTACTTTCTGCTTCATTTTCATGGGTACCTTTATAGTGTTGAGATTAATTTCAGGAGGAAGCACTTTGTAAATGAGTGATGGTATATCCTAAATTGAATGAAGTGAGTTCATATGCTCATGATGGAGCCATTCTATCCCTAAATAATATCTTGGGAAGACTGGAACTGTGCCATTTGCAATGTGTACTAGTAGAAAAATAATTCTGGGAGTATTTATCATCACCTGGATTTTGTAAATTTTTGGAAGTGTTAGAGTTGTTGATACTAATCACTCTATGCTTTTTCATGTAACCAAGAGTTTCAATTTCCTTCTTCAAAATATATATTTAGAATATTTGATTGCATAATTATAAAATTTGAGAGTCTCTAAATGCAAAAATAAATTTTATAAGAAAGTAAAGCATTTGTATTCTTAACCTAAGTAATATTTCGTGCAAAATGGGGCAAAATCGAGCATTTTTCATATATATATATATATATATATTTTTTAAAATAGTGTGTGGTGTTTCATTTAACTGAATTGTATAGGAGTTAAAATAAAAAAAGGTGTATCATTAATAAAGGATCAATTAATAAGAACTATGATAATTTTCTTAATCTACTCAAAGCATGTGTAAAAAATTATTGATTCATTATTATCATCAGTGTGAAATATTGATGAATTGTTCTTAAATTGTCCCCAAGAAACTTAAATATTGAAATCTAGAAGCACCCATATAGTTGGGCTATAGGTTGTCGGGGAAGGTTACTTCTTGCTCCATTGTCCTAGACATCTTTATATTGTTGTGATTAATTTAGAGATAAAGTGGTAGATGCTAAATTGCTAATAACAGTGTGCTTTTCCTTGTAAGCAAGAGTTTCAGTATGCTTCTTCGAAACTATGCTTTTGAATTTTTTTGAATAAAATAAATTTTAAGGAAAAAAAGGAAAGTCTCTATATTCTTAAGTACAGTCATATTTCGCTCGAAGTTGGGCAAAATATTGGCATTGGGCAGATAGAGCTTTTAGAACTGCAATTGGTGTTTAATTTTATTGTATCAATAGTGTACTTTCTTATGTGACTTAAAATTCTTAAAACCACAGAGCTGTGAAATTCTTGTAGAGGTAGCTAGCCGCTAGAAAACTCTGTGTAAAACATAGTTATCGTTACTAGAAACACTAAGGTTTTTACAAGAACTTTTGGAAGCAAATTTAATAGATTGGCCATAGAAATCATGGATAATTAACATGATTAATTTTAAAGGTTAACACCAGTGACAAACCTAAAACATGTCTTATATTTCCCCCTCTACAAAACTATATCATTGAATTGTAGTTTTTGTGACACATGTCATGTCTAGTATTGATTTCAAATAATTTTTGTGATTAAACAACATAGTAGTTTTGATTTCCAAAGTGCATTGTCCAAAAATTCCCAACAATGGAAGAAACTGTAGCATTTATGCACAACCGTTGAAAACATCTCCATATAGTCAGGTGCTCAGTAACACCACACCTACTGTCGGATGGGTTATTACTTTAGGGAACAATGAGTTTTAAGTTAAGACAACTCCAATAGGACTTTCCTACTTATATCAAACTCCCTTGTACAATGTGCATCTGACGAGCCAGGAAAGGATAGATGGCTCAGTTAAGGTAGAAGAGCCCTTAGTTGCTAATCTCCAACAGATAAAGGTCAAATATCTCTTCCATAGCTGATGAGTGAAGCTTCCCCCGCAAAAAAAAAACTATAGGATGGAAACTCTCTTTCTCTTTTTATGCCCAAGGAGTAGTTCACCCTTGCAGTATGTCAGTCTTTGACCTACGAGCAAAAATTTAGCAACCATTTTCTCGCTTTTGATCTCACAGATTCTTCGTCATCTTGATGGTGAAGTTGTTTCAACCAGCTATCTCAGAAAATGTCATTTTCTTAGTTTCAAATATGTTTAGTTTTTATTGGTCCATCTAAAATTTTGTTTATGCTTTGTAAGTGTATTTTTTGGTGATACTTATAACATTATTTTACTATGCTACATACGGTTAAATTTTACTCAATTCCCCCAATAATAATGCAGAGTGTCTTATTAGATGAATGTAATAATAGTAAAAGGTAATAATTTAATTCTGATAAAACAAATTCCCTCCTAAATATATAGACCAACTATACACAATAATTTTGGAATGAATTGCTTATATAACACTCAGTTCTTCGTTATGTGCAAATATAACCCCGAGGTTTTTGAAAATTCGGCTGTACCCAAAGTCATTGAAGTGAGCAGTTGTACCCAAAAAGATTAGGATGAAAAAAAGGGATACTCGGGTATAAATTTACATATTTTGGCTGGCCATGGGTATATCTACACTTTTGAAAATCATCCATGGGTATATTAGCACTTTTGAAAAAATGAGGGTTATATTTGCACTTTCCAAATAATTGAGGGTCATCTAAGCATTTTATTCATAATTTTATATACTGATTTAAATTCATTTTGAATGTTACCCAAAAAATAAATGATTTATTATGCTCAAGATGTAAGCATTTGCACACTCAATGAACTAGTACAAATGGGCATGCAAAACTCTACCATACTCATTTAGTTTTTACAATCCACTAATTTCAAAAATAAATTCACAAAATAATTTTACATGACAGTTAAATCCAAACATTTAAAAAACATAAGAGTTGGAGGAATAAATACATACACGTTTTCTCCAATAACAGATGACCAATAGATTAAAATATGTAAAAGTTCAAGGACCCACATGCTTTGACTTTTATATATGTTGGATAAAACAATTCCTTATTATAATTGTGATGTAATAATTCTAAAATTTCAATAGTTATGATTCCTTGTATTAAAATATATATGTTGTCCAAGGTTATGTACTGATAATTAAAGCTTTTAAAAAATGGCATTTATTGAAATTAATTTTCTTATACCTTATGTTTATTTAGTAAAAAACACTAATAAAACAATTAGTATGTTACTCTTCAAATATGTGATCTAATCTTGCAGGCTAGTTAGTAAACACTTCGAGCAGTTGTGACTAGGTTAGGCGAGATCACTCAGGAAACCATCAAAATTCCAAAATCCAGAGTCTTCGTGAGCAAAGCAAAAGATCTCCCAATGGCCGAAATTTTCAACGGTGGTTTCGAGTTTTGCTTTAATTTATTTATGAATTTTATTTTATCAATTCATAAAATCTTTTATGTTATATACTGATTTTGTTAGGTCTTTCTTACTAGGTGGATTGAATCTAGAGTCAAAGGACATCGAAGGTCCAAGAGTTAGAATACTTAGGTAATACTATCCACCTTCACTTTCACCTTCATCAATCGATTTAGGAGGACGTTGAAGGTTCTGAGCATTGACAACTATTATCTGCCTTCATCCCTCGGTCAGTTTCGTAGTTCTAGTAGATTGTACAGTTTATGTGCTTGTGATATTTTCATCCACTCTTCTAAAAATTATTGCATGCTCATAATCCTATTTGTTTTTCTTTATCGTTCCTTGATTCCATGATCTTGAATTCGTTCTTGAGTTATTGATTGCACCTTATACAAAAGAAGAAGAAGAAGAGAAACCTGAATCAAAACCTGGTCTTTGATTGGGAACTCTAAACTGGGTCTTTTTCGGACTCAAGGTGCTTTCAACCAATCTTGCTTTCACCAATAAGTCTCTCATCGTCACATGATGTTGAAGCTTAACAGGTACTTGGAGATATTCCTGCAAGCCTTCTATAAAACAATTCTTTACAAATGCGTCGTCTTCCTTCATTCTAACCCTTCTCAGGGTCAATTCAAGATGTTGCTAGTATTTATCCACAGATCGAATTCCTTACTTCATATTTCTCAAGTAAGAATTTAATGGTATCCAGGTGGACAAAACCAAGGTTGAAGCAATTAGGTCATGGTCGACTCCCACAACTTCCAATCAGGTGAGATCGTTTCATGGTTTAGCTAGTTTTTATGGAAGGTTTGTACATGATTTCTCATCTATTGTTGCACCTTTAAATGAACTAGTAAAAAAGTATGTAAATTTGTGTTGGGTGAAAGTCAAGCGAATGCATTTAATGAATTGAAAGTAAGGTTATGTAATGCTCTTGTTCTTGCTTTACCCGATTTTAACTATACTTTTGAAATTCACTGAGATGCATCTGGTATTGGTATTGGTGATGTTCTTTTGCAAGAGAATTGACCTATAGCTTATTTAAGTGAAAAGTTAAAGGGAAGTGCTCTTAATTATCTAGTTTATGATAGGGAATTCTATGTTATTGCGAGGGCTTTAGAGACATGGAAATATTATTTATTGCATAAAGAGTTTGTTATTCACAGTGATCAAGAGTCATTGAAATACTTGAAAAGTTAGTTGAAGTTGAATAAGCGTCATGCTAAGTGGTCCTTATGTATTGCGATATAAGAAGGGAATAGAAAATGTTATCGCTGATGCTTTGGGTCGTAGGCACACTTTACTTACACGTCTTGAATGTGTTATGCTAGGGTTTGATTTTGTGAAAGATTTATATGCAACTGATTCTGATTTTGCTTCTGTCTATACTGCATGCGAGAATGGTGTTTATAATAAGTTCTATACACATAATGGATTCTTGTTTTGTTAATAAGTTCTATAGACATGATGGAATCTTGTTTTGTAATAATAAGCTTTTTGTTCCTCAATGTTCTATGAGAGAATCATTTGTTAGGGAAGCACATTCAGGTGGTCTTATGGGACATTTTGGTCCACTTAAAACTTATAATATGTTGCATGAGCATTTTTATCAGCAAAAAATGGCACTATCTATTGGTAGGGTTTGTAGGAACTGTATTGATTGCTTGAAAATTAAGTAAAAAAATAAACTTCGTGAAAGTTACACACCATTACCTGTTCCTATGCATCCTTGGGTTAATATCTCCATGGAAGTTACACACCATTACAATTCTATCTTTGTTGCGGTTGATAGATTTTCAAAAATGGCTCTTTTTATTCCTGGTATGAAAACTGATAATGCAAAGCATGTGGTAAATTGATTTCTTAAAGAGGTAGTTTGGTTACATGGAATACCTACGAGCATATTGTTTGGTCGCAACGTTAAGTTCTTATCCTACTTTTGGAATACATATGGCTCAAACTGGGAACACAACTGTTGTTTTCCACTACCAGCATCCACAAACTGATGGACAAATTGATGTCTCAAACCGTACTCTAGGCACTTTGCTACATGCCTTAGTACAAAATAATTTGAAAAATTAGGAAGCGTGCATTCTGATAGCAGAGTTTTCTTATAATCGCACTCTTCTATCTATTACTTCTTTATCTCCATTTGAAATCATTTCGGGTATTCTACCTATTAAACCTCTTTGATTTTTAAAAATATTAGGAACCTTGATGGAGAAAAGAAAGCTTATTTTGTTAAGCAGTTACATGAGAAAGTACGACTAATGATTGGACGGAAAAATATGCAGAATGCGAAGGAGGCTAACCATGGTCATAAATTGATGCGATTTAACATAGGCGATTGGGTTTGGTTGCATCTTTGCAAGGAATGATTTCATAATGCTCAGAAATCTAAATTAAGTCTATGTGGTGATGGTTCTTTTCAAGTGCTAGAATATGTGAATGATAATGCTTACAAGATTGCTTTTCAGGGCGACTTTGGTGTTAGCACTACGTTTAATGATTCATTCACCTTCAAAAATGATTCAATTTTGAGGACGAAACCTTCCAACTACGAAGGAAATGTTATGAATGTCAAAGTTACCTCTATAGATGAAGACTTGCCAAAGCTTGATCAGACATTCAAAGGATATGTTCGAGATCCTCTAAGTGACATGCCGAGTCCTTTGACTAGGAAAAGAAGGAAGTTTAGAGATGCGACGTTAAATGCATTGATTGATCAGCTTCATGATGAAGAGTTCAAGACTAAATTAAAATTTTCTTGGATTAATTGGTCAAGAGTTTTGAAATAATGAAGACATCATGAAGAACATTATACTTTTTTTCCCACTGGGTTTTTTAGTGAGGCAGTGTGGTCATTGAATTTATTTCATTTAGGAATAAAGCTCATTAAACTCGGCCATGTTGCGTTGGAAGAGTTTAATTTTGGCTATGCTTTATTTTATATTTTAGAATATTCAGTTATGATCTAATTAGTATTAGATTTGGTAACATTATACAAGGCATTATTCATTCAAGACTGAATATTGAAGAATTCAGCCTTAGCTAGGTTATTTTAGGTATTTTAATTTGATTTAGTTTTACCTTCTTAAAACTGCCAAAAGTCATCATTATTTGATATGGTTTTCAACTTCTTAAAGTTTGATATGGTTTTAGCTTCTGATTTTTACTGCCGAATTATACCCTATAAATAGGGGAGGCCTTGGATGAATTTAATCACCTATTTATCAATCATAAATTCAGAATTTGAGTTATTACTCTTTGCTTGCGAGCGATCCATTGTTGCTTAATCCTGCGGGTTAATTAAGTTAGCAATACCCTTAAAATCTGTTAGCTAATCATGCGGGCTAGTTAGTAAACACTTTGTGTAGCTGTGATTAGGATAGGCAAGATCACTTTATTACAGTCAAGAAACCATCAAAATTCTGCAATTCAGAGTCTTCTTAAGAAGATTCATTTCAGACTGGTTTCTTAATGAAAAGAAATGTTCCCTTGTCCAATGCATTGTATGTCAGCTCGGGATTTTCCTTTACAGATTTTTTCTAATAAAATAAAAATTCAATTGAGAAAATTAATGGAATAAAATTAAATGGATATTTTTGCATGAAACAAATTTAAATTAATTTCGATTACAATGAGTAGTGGTTAAAAAGTAATTACCAACAATTAGGATGCCCATTTTTTCAATTTCCTTGTTAGGGTTAAAAGTATTCATATCAGATAATTGTACATCTAAAATAACCATATCAATAGTCTTCATTGCAATAGAGCCTGATAGCATCATTGTCATTGAAAAACTGGTTTTACCATTTTAGCTTAACTAGAAATCCTATGTTCCAACATAGTCTAACTTAACCAAGTATGTAAAATAAATAATGCACGAGACACACAACTTGGTTACGCAGTTCGGTGAAATCCGACTACATCTGCGGGTCCTGACCCAGTTCAGAATAAATTCACTAATCAGAGATATAGTACAAAGTACACTATACAACTATACTTATCTCCTAATTACAATGTGTGGATTTTGCAAGCTTCCCTTGCTACTGATCCGCCTTGATCAGACTCCCTCTTACCTCGAAACTTGTTGACGCTGGATCTCCTCCTCCCAAGGAATTAAGGTTTACGTTCTGAACATTGAACAATAAGTCGTGTGTGTTGGAACATGAAGAATATGGCTCCCGCAAATACTCTCGGAAGATAGAAATCTAAAGTGCAGATTTTCTCAGTTAAATTCATTGTTCTTGCAGCCGTATAATGTCCTCTATTTATAGTCCATTGCAGATCGAAATTTCTCCATAATTATCTCCATAATATTCCTATCTCTGATCTAATTTTGAAGCATATCCAAATCCCATAAATAAAGCGATTTTCCTTATCTCAAATATCCCATAATATTCCATAAACCCAATTCCATAAATATAGGGATTTTCCATAATTCCATTATGCTTCTACGCGACAGTATTAAATATTGCGTAATCTCCAATTTCCATAAACTAATATTGCCGCAATATTCTACTCGTCAATTTTGTATTTCGGCAGTATGTTCCAACATGGAACGTTTTTCTTCTTTATCATAAGTTCACAAATGCCAACATATTAATCCATGAGATGCATATGACTTTACAATCTCCCCCTTTGGCATTTTGTGGAACCAATCATCTTGGAATACTTAAAACCCAAAAGAAAAACCTCCGTCATACATAGTCATCATAATTCAAGAAATCCCCTATGTTGGAACATACGTAACTATGAATTAATAAAATCAAAGAAATCCTAAAATCCAGCAATTACATAACCAGAATTTCAAAATAAACCATTCTCCCCCTTTGGGGCCAATAAACATGCCAAAGTTTTATAAATAAGACCAAAAAACAAAACAAGAGTCAGCTTCCCCTGAAATTAATATCAACTATGTTGGAACATAGTCCTTCAATAATCAAATATGTTCAGGGTCAGCAACATGTGCTTCCAACTATGCCTTTTCCCTTCAATTTTGGCCTTTTCAGCTTCAAATGTAGCAATTTATATAGCAATGGCACCAAGTCTGGCATTCAAAACCTCCAGCTTAGCCTTTTTGTCCTCCTGAGCTGAACCAGAACCATAAGTCGGTTTCCACGGTAAATCCTTAACTTGCCTTAAACCAAAGGTCTTCTTATTCGGCTTCAGTGGCTCAGTCTCAATGATCTCATCCTTAGGCTTTGCTTTAACATGTTCACTCCTTACAAGTGCTGAAATGATGCATGGATAAGGCAGATAATGTTTTGCCCTTGGAGAAATTGTATGATGGACAATGTCTTGCTGTATGAAGAGGCCAAGGTTTACTTGTCGCTGTGTTCCAACACTCTAAAGGAGCCTAGCCATTTCACGAGTGAGGGTAGTTATTCTTGAAGATGACATCTAGCAGTTTACCGCCACCTGATATAGCCCAAAAAATCTCAAAGTCAAACACGAAGCCTGAGAATACCAAGTGGCCGCTCATTCAATTTTCACGTCACTTGATGTCTCTATCAAAATATGGTCATCAGAGACCTCCATACCATCATAAAAAATTCCTTCAAATTCTGGAGTCTTCAGCTCCAGAAGCTTGTTGATCAGTTCAGCCGAGAAGTTGACAATTTTTCCCGAACATACCCTATCACACCAGGGTGAATCTTCCTCCAGATTCCTAGCCATCATGTTAGAATAAACTACACTGGCACTTTGCTTATTGTAGTCCAGAAATCCTGTGGATGCCTTCTTCATTCCAACCAGTTCAAGAAAATCCGAGAAACCACTAGGGTTGTATTCTACCAAGTCAATAGGCCTTTCAGCTATCACCTTTATCTGAGAAAATACATCTCCCATCTTCTCATAGTTCAAATCATAGTAAGACTCAGAAAATGCTTGACTTACCAGCGGAGGAGGGAGTGTAGTCTTCTTCTTCTTCTTGGGAGGAGAATGTGCAAACTTGACCTTCTTGGATGGCTGGGATGATTTAGCCTCAGTGACCTTTCTCTTTGTCTTCATGTTCTGAATGAATTCATCCAGAACCTCATCACTAGAGTAGGCAGGTTCAGGGTCTTGCTCGACTTTCTGCTTCTCAGTACCCTGTGTCCCAACATGGTATCCATGTGTTGGAACATACTGTGCTGCAACCTCTACCTTAGCAGTTTCATGTGTAGGGTCTTCTCCCTTTGTAATCAATTCCTCCAAAACTTCAAAAATAGCTTCTTCATGCATTGAAACATCCCGATCTCTAAGAAGTTCACCAGCAGAGCCCAACTCCGCTTCATCAACTTCTATCTCAACATCATCTTGCTGGTATGTTGGAACATACCCAGCATCCTCTGTTTCATCATCACTTTCTGATAGCAATATCACAGAGGGTTTCACAGCCCTAAGTTCCTCAATCCTCCTTGCATTCTCATCATCAAACTTAACCATCTGCATTTGATCTGTAGACTTCATAACCTTCAAACCTACAACATCTTCCTATGAAGTTTCTTCTAATTTCTCAAAACTTCTTATCGGAATATAGCAATAGATGTCTTTGCCCCGATATTCCTTAAACTCGTCCCTAAGAAATTTTACATCCATAGTTTCACTTAAATACAATTCTCCAATATCACCAGATAGTAGTTCTTCCATTTTTACTCCCAAAAACTCTATCTTAAGATTCTTTAAACCCCCCATATTAATGGACACACTATTTGCTTGAACCCATTTTATAAACTCATCAATCAAATCAAACTTTTTCCCTTTCCAGATGACTTGGGTAGAAACAGTAGATGTTACCTTTTGGTATTTGGATTTTCCTTTGCTCGACGAACTCTCCTCCGGCTTCCCAGTAGTGAGTAAGAACAACTTGACTAAACCATGAGCATAATTTCTGGCCATTGTAGAGGTTTCTTTTTGGCAAAGAGTTTGAGAAAGATTGGAGATTTTGAGAATTTGGGTAGAAGTGAGAGAGTGCAATGCGTAAAAGAAGGAATGTGGAGAGCTTGAAGAATTTGAACCAAAAATAACTTCTTCCCTTTTTCCACCTCACTAACCGTGCCTTCACTTTTTACCTTTTCAAGACAATGATTACTTTTCCTCCTCTTGTCTAATCATGTCACATCTTCAGTTCCAATGTACTGTCCAACCACTTCAAGTATTTTCTTCATCCACAATTTTTTTAATATTCTTTCATTCTATTTGTTGTTTTTATGTTTTTTACCGAAAAAAACTAAACCATAAATTATACATACAGTACAATGGAATTTCAGGCGTACCTCACATTCGACACACACCAAGGTGTTGCCTAAGAAATTCAAAAGTTGAGGCATCCAGTAGTTTCGTAAATATATCTGCAAATTGTTCGAATGTTGGAACATAGGTCACCACAACCTCCTTCTTTTCAACCAAATCTCTAATAAAATGATTCCTTATATCAATGTGCTTCCTTCTCAAGTGCTGAACTGGATTCTTAGAGATGTCAATTGCACTTTTATTGTCACACATAATCTTTAGAGAACCTTGTTGAATTCCATAATCCTTTGTCCTTTGTTTCATCCATAATAACTCTGCACAATAACTTCCAGCAGCAAGATACTCAGCTTCAGCAGATGATAAAGATAAAGATATTGAGTTTTGCTTCTTACTATACCAAGAGACCAAGTTAGTACCAATAAAGAAACACCCTCCAGTAGTACTTTTGCGATCATCTGCATTACCAGCCCAATCAGAATCACTATAACCAATAAGGTTTGAATTTTGATTCTTAGAATACCAGATGCCATAATCAGAAGTCCCACTAACATATCGAATGACCTTTTTTTACCACAGTCAAATGAGATTCCTTTGGATCAGCTTGAAATCTTGCACAAACACAAACACTGAAACATATATCTGATCGACTAGCAGTAAGATACAACAGATTCCCAATCATGCTTCTTTATAATTTATGATCAACTAAGACACCTTTTTCATCCTTCACCAATTTTTCTATGGTTACCATAGGAGTTCGAATAGCATGAGCATTGTCAAGATCGAACCTTTTCACAAGATTCAATGCATACTTTCTTTGGTTTATGAACAAACCATTCTTCTCTTGCTTAACTTGAAGTCCCAAAAAATAAGTGAGTTCATCAACCATGCTCATCTCAAATTCAGCTTGCATTAGAAACACAAAATCTTGCACCATAGAAGACAAAGTAGTACCAAACACAATATCATCCACACAAGTTTGAGCAATCAAAATCTTTGATGATTTCATGGGCACAAATAATGTACGATCTACTCCCTCTTAACCATAGTCTTTCTTAAGTAGAAAGTTAGTCAGTCATTCATACCATGCTCTAGGTGCTTGTTTCAAACCATATAGTGCATTCTTAAGTCGATACACTTAATGCAGATGATGAGGATCTTCAAAACCTTTAGGTTGCTCCACATATACCTCCTCATTTACCACTCCATTCAGGAAGGAACTTTTCACATCCATCTAATATAATGTAAAATTCATGGTACGTGCAATAGAAAGCAAGATGCGAATATATTCTAACCTGGAAACTGGTGCAAAAGTTTCATCAAAGTCATCAACTTCAACTTGTGTATACCCTTGTGCCACCAATCCAGCTTTATTGTGAGTAATCTGACCATCAGCATATGACTTGGTCTTGAAAATCCATTTTATACCAATAACATTGACACCTTTAGGGCGAGGAGTAAGACACCACACATCATTGCATTCAAGGTGTTCGAGCTTATCTTGCATTGCCGCAATCCAGTATTCATCAAGTAATTCTTCCTTGTAATTCTTTGGCTCAATGAGTGAGATAAAACATTGTAATCAAACAAGTTCACGGTAATTAACTCTAGGAATGGATCGGGTTCTTCTTGAAATCGGTTATGGTATCTCCTGTGTTGGAACATACAGACTGGGTGTGTTGGAGTGTGTTCCAACATACTCTTCAGACACCGGCTGGTGTTCTGCTTGCTCCTGTGTTCCAACATACTCAACTGGCTGTTCTGGTGGAATAGTTTGTGTTGGTTGGTGTATCTTGCAAAATAATTTTTACTATATTTATGTGTTTTTTAAAGCTCATTTGTCCCAAGAGTATGCTTCAGTGTTTTACAAACAAATGTTTTTCTTGAGTCTCAGAAAATCATGAACAAAACTATCAATATATTTTAACCGGGGAGTCGCAGAAGGTAGCCTCTAATAAGAGGTAGGTCACCACGGCCAAGACGAGCTATTGCCCTAAATCCAGTTAAAATTCTAATTAATTTTATTTTTACTATTAAGTTCAACACTAACACATTTGTGCTTAAATAATTTTTCACTTTATAAAATATAAATATCACAAATATTTGTGATACATAGGGCACATTTTGTGTATTAATGTGCTAAATTTGTGCATTGCACATATACTATGCACAAAAATTAGTAGCATTATATAATATACATCCAAATGTTTGTACTTATTAAAAATATTAATGCAAGGTTCTGTACCAAACTGATTATCTTGTAAATAATATTTTCTACTGGACTTTTTTGTTTGTTTAACCTTATTTGTAACGAGAGCACGCTTGAATGTCTGAGAAACAACAATCATTTCTTGAGTCTCGAAAAATCAAGAACAACTATCTATATATTTTAACAGGGAGCAGCACAATGTTTTGTTTAATGAGTGATAGGTCTCTAAGGCCAAGATGAGCTATTGTCATAAATCTAGTTAATATTTAAATTAATTTTATTTTTACGATTTTTACTATTAAACATTTGTGCGCAAATAGTTTTTCCATTTTATAAAATAAAAAGATCAAAAATATTTGTGAGACATGGGGCTCATTTTATGCATTTTCGTAAATTTGTACATTGCACATACGTTATGCACAACAACTAGTAACATTATATAGTATTAATGTAAGGTTAATTACTAAATGATTATCCAGTTATTTAATAAATATATTTCCAAACATTTGTGTCAAAAGTTATTGTATTTCCATTAACAATCTCAACTGAATCACCTCAATGCTTGTTTCCAGAAAATGATGGTGGACAACATGATAGTTTAAATATGTTCCATTTAATCTACATATGTCAAACACCCTCATTTCAATTTATTTGAATTCCAGTTTATCCGATAACGCTTACTAGAAATCCCTAAATCCTTGACAAATAAATCACTGGGTTGAACCCATCCAAGTTTAAAGGCCAATCCAGATGAGTCTGGTTATTTTACAAAATAACGAGTCTCTCGAGAAGGCCCCAAGACAACCTCTAGGATCGTGATGTTTCTTTGGTCCAATTTGGCTTTTAAAATAAACCCTTTCAAACTAATAATAACCTGTAATGGATCTTGGTGTATCTTGCAAATAATAATTTCTACTCGAGTTATGTGTTTCTTTAAGCTTATTTGTCACGAGAGCATGTTTGAATGTCTGACAAATAACAATTTCTTAGAAACATGATTATCTTTATGACAGGACTTCCCTAACTCCTTTCATGGTCAGATTCATTGATTCCATAAGTGTTTGGCTCTCTACGATATCACAAGTAGTGATTTTTAGAAAATATATTCGACTTCGTGCACTTCGTATTCAAACAATTGAACTTATTCTCGCACAATAGGGTTAATACACAATAACCACATTGAAACATAATATCTCAGAAAACACTCTTACTTCTCCTCGAATCTAAGAACTGTCCCATTTTAAAATTAAAGTGAAGAATCATTGCTTTACCCTCTTATGTGTACATGTAAGAAAGATGAGTGTTCATAAGTTTCAC
>JAULKM010167418.1:0-15945 GCA_032355605.1 Rubia tinctorum | reverse complement strand
CTCAGTTTTTCAAAAGTGCTAATATATCCATGGTCGATTTTCAAAAGTGCTAATATACCCATGATCGGCCAAAATATGTAAATTTATACCCGAGTACCCACTTTTTTCCTCATAATTTATTTGGGTACAGCCGCTCACTTCGATGGTTTTGGGAATATCCACACTTTTAAAAAACTCAGGGTTATATTTGCACATAACAAAGAACTGAAAGTTATATAAACACTTCATTCTATTTCTTTATTATTTATCCTCTTAATTTGGGAATCAAATGTTAGCGTTCACATGATGTGCTTGAACCGGACTTCAACACACAATTTTTTTTTCTGTGAAAGAAATTACTACTTGATACTCCCTCCGTCCCAACTTATATTGCATAGTTGCGTTTCTAATATTATTTTCTATCAAATTTTGACTGTAAATTTGAATAGATATATGAGTAACAATATTATCATATGTGGTATTGTTGAATTCACTATAACAAGTAATTTCTAAATATCACATTTTTATTTACCGTTATTATACGTAAGTGAACATATTAACAGTCAAACATATTTTTGAACAACATGATAATGAATGCTGTGCAATTTCAGTTGGAACGGAGGGAGTAGTAAAAAAAATTTGCATTGCTAAATATATAAAGAGATGCAATTACTTCAGTGATATTGAAATGAAATATAAAAATCATATTACTTTTAACCTTATTCAAGAATAATTTTAAATTGGTAATATTCCCTCATGTTGAAAGATATACTCCCTCCGTTTCACTAAAAATAATACATTAGATTTATACTCTTGAATTTAGGTGAAGAAAATGAGTAGATGAAATTCAATGTAGAAAGTAAAAAATAAAATGAGTGGATGAGATTGAAAGAATATTGGCAAAAATGGAAAATGTGTCATTTAAAAAAACATCCCAATAAGGTAAGTGTGCCACTCTTAGTGAAATGGAGGGAGTATCACACATCGATTTCTTAAAAACTAAATGACTTATATATAAGGTTTTGGCTCACCTCCACTTAGTGCCAATTTATTTTAAGATGGAAGCCCAAAATACTTTGAAATTTAACATGGTATCAGAGCCCAAGTTGGGTTATTGGGCCATGTGGATCCCCTTTAATTTAACCCGATATGGGTCATGGAGTGTTTACACGTTGACACATGAGTATGCGTGTTATATCCAGGGCCGGTCCAATGTACTTTGGGGCCCTGTTCAAAATGTTTTTTGGGCCATTATATATATATATTGAGCCCAATATATATATATTTATTTATTGAGTCTGTCACTTGAAAGACGGTCTTTCTATTAGTTATGGAAAAATCATAATTTAAATTGTAAATTAGAAGAAATAAAGATAAAATTTCGGGTTGCATTAATCGGGTTATAAACTTATAACTATTGCACATTGCAAAATAAATTTTTAATCCTGCAACAAAAACCTTTTATCTTTATTTAATTCTAATGAAAAAATGGTCTTTCCCAAAATTTTATCTTTTTATTTTGATACAAAATACAGGAAAAAATAATTATTGGAGATTGTAACCAATCAAGTGCAATGCTAGAAGCTCACTTCACACTTATTTTATTTTTATTAAAATATTACAAATACAAAATAGAGGGACATAAATCAAGATGCTAAAAAATATTACTTTGTTTGAATTATCTAACATGATGATATGAATCTTCTTGCGAAAACTCTGAATTGTGGAATTTTACATCTTTAACTAAACGAGAGATTTCACAAACTCTAGTATAGCCATACAAACTGATCAAAACTAGCCCTCTGAATCTTGAACAACTCGAGATTTATGAAGCTAACTTGCCCACAGGGTTAGTTTACAAATCGAAGGTATTGATACTTAATTAACTTGCAGGATTAATCAACAATGAAGATAGCTCGCAAGCACAGAGAATGATCTCAAAATTCCGAATATATGATTGATAAAAATGTGTGGAATGGCTCAGCCATACCCCTCTAGTTATAGGGATAAACTCAGCCCAAAACGCTAATTACAATTGGAAACTGAATCAACTTATGGCAGTTTTAAGAATCTAAAACCATATCTAACTACAGTACCTAATTTAAATATAATTGATGACCATATTCGTCCAAGTAAATCAATCCAAATGTTGGATGAATTCTTGAATGAATCTACCTTATCTATACCTATCAAATCTAATTCTAATCAAATCAAAACTCCTAAATTACAATATTTCAAAATTAATTCTAAATATGAGCACACTACCTCATTAAAAAACTAGTGGAAAAAAGAGCATAGTGATAAGCTCCTAAAAATACTAAACTAAGAAAAAATTAATAAATGACATTTTTGATGTCGTATCACTCGCAAACTAGAAATAATGGAATGTGGAACATGAATAAGTCTAGCATGCCAGATTTCAAAAGACGGACACGATTTATTTGATTCCATGGTAGCCAACAAAGCAGACGTACCATAAAATATAAAGTCCATTTTCACTATAACCGTGACCCAAAGTTTCACTAGTGATTTTATGTTGAATAACAAATGAACAATCATCAAAGCAGACAACAACATTTAAATCTCGAGTTAATTTACTAATCGAAAGCAATTTTTTTTGTAATATCATGCACAATAAGCACATCATAAAGAGACAATGATTTTGAAATCCGAGAATCACCAACATGAGTGATAAGAAGTTAAGAATCATTACCAACATAAACGCAGGCAAAACCATAGGTGTCACATAATCAACGGCACCGGGGGGGACGACTCCATGTGTTTTGTAGCAACGGAATCCACAATCCACCTCGAACCATAATTTTTTAATC
Organism: Rubia tinctorum; assembly: GCA_032355605.1. Classification (NCBI taxonomy): domain Eukaryota; kingdom Viridiplantae; phylum Streptophyta; class Magnoliopsida; order Gentianales; family Rubiaceae; genus Rubia; species Rubia tinctorum. The sequence goes on along the minus strand of JAULKM010167418.1, from coordinate 13,135 downwards.
CTGAAATACCACCAAAGTACACCATAATACCAAGTAACAAAGATGAGTGTTCTTGGGTCCAGAGAAATTACGTAAACTGGGCCGCTGAGTGTGCACGGTACAAAGAAATTATGCAAAACTGGGACGCGTGTGAAGATTACGCGTCGAAGAGTGGGACAACGCGTGATAATGACATGCCAAAACAACTGTCGTGTGTGAGAATGATGCGCCAAAATAACTGTTGCGCGTGAAAAGGATGCGCTGAGGGATCTGAACACGCGTGTAGCTGATGTGTCAAAAGGAACGTGACACGTCTGATGACTACCTTCATTTTTGTTGAAAACAAGAGGATGTCTGTTGAAGACCTTGTCACCGTTGAAAATAGATGACGTCGGAGATTGGGAGACAACACAACTGCTGTTAGAGAATGCGACGGACTGGACTCACCAGAAAAAGGGAACCCAAGAGCACTGTGAGTCACCGCTGGAATTTGCCAGAGAAGGAACACCCGAACGCCAAAAGAATGAACTCGGCTGAGAATAGGAACCAAAACCACAACTTGCTATAGAAAAAACGTCTAGCACTGGAAAATTGAGAGGAAAGAAACGTCGGAGAAATTGGGGAATAAAACTGATTGTTCTGGGGAAAGGAGTAGTCGCAAGAGGCTGCCATAATTTGAATGGAAAAATTGGAAGAGGGGGAGGATCCGATCGCTGAAAAAAGGGGGGGAGAGGCGGCTGGAAAAAAATTAGGGTTTGGGTTGGATAATAATTTGCTCTGATGGCATGAGAGGATAATTTCCCATAATGAATCTATTCTTACTGATTAGAATAAGTAGAATGCAAAAGATGGACTAGTACAAGTATTAATCTAGTCTAGTCAACAAGTCAATCAAATCTAATCATCAACTTGACTTATTCTAATAGCATGCATATTTGGGGCAGACAAATTTCATTCCTGGGCAAAACTTTTTTTAATTTTAATGAGTCGGGACAAACAAAGATATGAAGAGTATTATTCCCTTCGTTCGTTGGAGTTTACCGGGGCAGCCGCACTAGCTTGCCCCGGTTTATTTCCGCCTGTGAATGTATCGTGTTAGACGTGATATAAGATGAAGTTTTTCAGAACGGATACATGTATCTCCCATTGCTGAAAAATAAGAGGAAAATGTGTGTTTGTTTGGAAATATTAGAATATCTAAGACGCTACTCACGAGACGGGTGAAGAGTTTGAAAGTTGATGAAAAGAGAGAAAGAGTATGAAATGAGTCATTGAAATTTGATATGATATCTTTATGGATTATTTAGATATGTGACCTGGAAATGAAAATCTAGAAAGATGTAATTATAATTAAAAATATACATGTACATCTTTTGAAAATTACAGTGTAGTGAATAGATCGGGAAAAAAAGTAAAGTGCAAAGTAAGGAAGAACATACGAGTTAGTTTTGACAGTTAAACCGGTGTACTTTAAATAACTTACAGCATTAAATGTTTTTCTAATCATACACTTAAATTGAAAGTGTCAATATAACCTGTAAAATCAAAAAGGTGCCAAACTAACGCTGAATTTATGATGAATTGTGCCGATATAACCTTCAAGTCATATTTTGGCATTGAGGCCATTGACCGGACCCAAAATGACAAATATGCCCTTGACCATTTTAGCTCAATTTTTTTCCATTTTATCCCTCCCATTGTTGTCCGCCATCCTCTCCCGCCGCCAACCACCACCACCTACCACTCACTCCCGCCGCCAACCACTACCACCCCCGCTGCCAAGCTCCATCCAAACTCCACCACCCCGCTACCAATCCCACCACCCTAGCCAATCTCCACAACCCCATCGCTAAGCTCCCCGCCACCCACCTCCACCTTTCACCCACACATCCCTGCAACCTCTTTTGCCTAGCCACCGCCCCCAATACCTCTCCCGCCAAACCACCCCCATATCCCCACCACACCACCATTGAGGCAACCCCAAAATCACCGCCCCTTCTTTATCTTCTTGAAATACCGCTCCAGCTCCAGCATCCCAATTCAATTCCTCAGCCTAGTCCAATTCACTGAGTCACCATCTCCTCCGCCGCTCGCTGCTGCAAAGTACCATGGAAGCTTCTCTAATATCTAAGGCTGCATCATCTCGTCGACCCTTCTTCACTTGGAGCAACAACCCACGACAACAAAATCTAACAACCCAACGACATTAACCCACGGTAGTGGTAGAGACTTTACTCTTCACTGGCGAAGGGCAATGAAGAATTGGAAGAAGAAGGTTTAGGGTAATGGTGGAGAAGGGGTAATGGTGGTGTCGATAGGAAGAAGAATAGAGCAAATTGGATGCGAGAATTATTCGAAGAAGAACAAATGCGGAGGGGTAATGGCGGAGCAAATTAGAGAGAAGAAGAATGGTGTCGAGGGGGTAATGGAGGACCAAATCAGAGGGAAAAAGAATGTATGGGCGGAGTGGAAGAAAAAAAGGGTAGCGGCGGAGGAGCAAATCAAAGAAGAAAAGGGGTGATATAGTTTATTTTTATTTTCTTAACAGGAGGTAAAATTGACTTTTCATGAAATCCAGCCAATTCAGGCATTTGACAATTGAAGTCAACGGCTTCCAGGGTTATATTGGCACATACATCATAAAGTTAGTGTTATTTTAGCACTTTCTCGTTTTACAAGGTTATACTGACACTTTTAGCCTAAAGTCGTTGTTATTTTGGCACTTTACTCTAACTTATATAATAATGTACTACCTCCATTTCGTTGGATTTAGCATGATAGATGTGGATGTTTGGATTTAGTTGAAAGAAATGAGTGGATGTAATTGATTTTTTTAAAAATAGAATGAGTGAATGAAATTAAATGAATCTTCCAAAAAAAAGTGTATCAAACTTGTAAAAACAACTAAAAAAGTTGTCAATTCCAATAAAACAAAGAGAGTATGATACGCAACTGATTGACATATGAGAGTAGTGGTTTGATAGTATTTTTGTATTTGAATGACATTTTTACTTGTTTTTCTTTAATCCATCAATGTAATGTGGTGGTACTCACATTTATTTAATTTATTTTTTTAAACGGCTAGTACTCACTTTAATAATTATTGGAAATGGTTTATAACTTGTTCATGTTGAGGCGGTGCATCCATGAGAAACAAATAAAATTAATGATTTTGTAGGATTTCAGTTCTAAACTAAAGCTGGTTAATATTTGTATGGAGTATTTGTCCTTTTAATAAGACTGGGTGCAATTGCTGCACTTTGTGCAGTTTGAGTTCGGGCTTAGTGTTTGTCTATGTTAGAGTCCGATGTTGATGGTTGATAAAGTTATAATTCAATAAATAAGATCATGAGTCACCCATACATAGTACCTATTGTTTTAAAAATAAGAGTTCATGACTCTAATATGATATTAGAGCTTAAGGTTGGTTTATGACCCTATTCTATTCACGTTTGTGTGATGATTAGAGTTGGGCTTAAACTATGTTGAACTCTTTCATCAACCTCGTTAGAAGTGGAGGAAAGGGGAAACCCAACCCTGATATGAGATGTTTATGGTAAAGGATCAACCTTCCTAGGGGTAAGGTTGTGTGGGCTTCGTCCTCTCCTAGAACCCTCAGTTAAGCGCTTTCGGGGATACATACACGTTGTTGTTCAGGAAGAGTGGCCAATACTTGGACAATTAGTCAGGAACAACATACACCTCATCCTTGTCCTTATCATCGAAGGGTTCATCTTTGAGAGGGACAGTTTTTTGTACTGGCGTTTATCCTCGATAGGGGCAGCTTTTGGCTTTGCGTTTCTGAACGAGCTTTCTCTTAGGATTTCTCAGAAGGGTACTGATTCTAATTTTTCTGGTGGCTCTACGGGCTCGGGTACTCCCATCTTCGAAGGCCTTATGGAACATTTTCCCTTCCCGAGACCTAATCTGGTTGACCTCCCTGCGCTAAACGCCTTCCCTCACATGCCTAATATTTCCTCGCTTCTTCCTTCACTTCACACCACTCGCTTCCTTTTAAATTCTAAGTCAGAACACCAGTTGAGAGAACCTAATGGTCCGCAACATATCAAAGGAGTTTGAAGAGCTTTTAAGTAAGTTCTCGAGGATGTTCTATCCCATAGATCGAATGTTATAATTCTTCTAACCATCAAGCTTATCCCTAAGTTTTTATGGGCTTTTGATGATGCTATTATTTGCTATTGGGTCATGGGCCAGTAAATATAATTGGGTTGTTTGAGCCCAATAAGGCTTAACGTGCAACTTAGTAAAGTTGAGCGATAATCATGCAAGGAATCACGCCTCCATTCAATATTTCAATTATATATAATGACTGTTAGAGTTTTACCATATAAATACCAAGGTGTGTCATTATTTTGTTATTCATTCACAATTATTCAGAGAAATCATTACCGACTTAAGTATCGGAGAGTTTTTCCCTTGGACTTCCCGAGGCTTGTTTCTTGCAGATCCTAACCAAGGAATTAGATGGGCTACTTGATTGGATTCCAGATGCATCAGGTAATAAAATAAACATTTAAAATAATGATTCAATTGGCTTTAAATATTAATATAAAAAGTTAAATGAACACGAACAGTGTACACCCATATTTAAATGACTGAACTGGATGAATATATAAGAATTGTTTATTTACTATGAGGTCATTTAGTATGTGGTGAGTTATATGATAAATACAAATTTGTACGATTTTTGATTTGGTTAAAGTGTTTGGTTGGCGGAAAATTTGAAAAAATGTAGGAACCTATACTTGTGGAGTAAATTAAAGTTTCCACACAACGTGAGAGGTAAGTTACCGAGTTCGGTCACTCACAATTCCTTCATCATTTTACTGTGTTATCACATTATAAATTACTTTCATATTCTCTTTGTATTTTTATTCATACAAAAATGTAATTCAACAATGTTCATCATTAATGTAATAAAAATGTATTACAATGCTCAAACTGTAATAAAAATATATATAATTTTACTCAAATTATATATTACTTTCATATTTTCTTTGTAATTTTATTTCAAAGTCAACAAATAATATGTATTGTATTTTTTTTGAAAAAACAATTCTAATACATATCGAACTTCAATTATTTGCATTAATATATATTTTATTTAATGAAAAAAGAATATTATACCCATTTATGACCCGTTTTGAACCCAAGACCCGTTTAGACCCATCGGATCTGGGTACGAGTCTAAAATTTTCAGACCCTACAGGTCCGGGTCAAGTCTGGGTCTAACTAAATTTTCTTAGGGTCGAGTCTAGGTTTTATTAGACCCGACTTGACCCATTATCATCCCTAATCTCAATGCAAGTAACATATCCCAATTCGCCTTTCACATTGAGTTGGACATGCTTGATATCGATTTCCAGAGGGAACTCATTGTCCGCCCACAAGAACTCCCAGCTTTGCATCACGAGATCGTGGCAAGATATTTTTGTTTTATTTATAAGAACCAAATTTGTCTACGGGACCAAATTTAAGGTGCCAAATTGGCCAGACTCGAATCCTAATGGAACCAAATCAGCCAATTTGCCCTAATGCACATTTTAACAAAAAAAAACTGCTTCAAACTAAGAACTTTGATTATCAGATGATAATTAGAATTCAATGTTAACAAAACCGGGAATATTTCTGCAATCATATACAACTTCAAGCTTTAAGTTTCATCAGTTCTTCCACTAGCTGAAGACAAACTACAGTGGCGCTTCACTTGAAAAGATATGAAATTAGCCAGTCCTTGCTAATGTCATCAATGTGGTTGTCAAAATCCGTGATATCGTTCCACTTCTCTGATGAAATATAGTCGAGAAGGACAACATTAGCCGAAGGTTCCTTTGTGGTCGACTCAATCTGATCCCACTTGCTTCCAATTCCTAGATGCATCCTTAGTGTAAAGCTGCAGCACATGGCTCCTATCCTTCCCCTTCGGCAAAGCTTCGAGCTTTTTGTTATCCAATAAGAGCAAAGCTGCAATAGGAAAATACTTGCTAATCTGATCCCCAGTGTTCTTGGCAACAGTACCCAGCTCGTAGCCAGATATGCCACCCATACCGGGGTGCGTAACATAAATTATCATTCCCCTGACACACCAAGAATTTTCCATGCCTCAACTGCAGTCAAGTTTTCCTTGATTTAATCATTGTGTGTACGGGTTGTTGAGCAACACCATTTTTGCAGCATATTCTATTGGAGAAAAGTACTACAAACTAACTTGAAACATTCCATGTTAGCCCAAAAGAAAAGAGGAATCAGCAAAAAACACATAGTAGTGAGAATAATAAGTAGCCAATTATACTTCCAGCTGGTAAACTCTACTCTAACCATAGACAAACAATGCCACAACAATGAAAATGATGATAGTACTACTCTGCAGCAACACCTAGTCGACATCATAACTATAAGATAACGAGATATGGAAGTTTAACACATCACATAAAGAAGAAGAAGAAGAAGAAGAAGAAGAAGAAGAAGAAGAAGAAACACACAAAATACAAAGGAGGAAATAAACCAAAAGAAGAAGAAGCTAAATACCACACTTGACGTTGCATGACAATATGCTTGTGTCACCTCAAGTGTCATAATTACATAGGTCGTTACAAGCAACTGGGCAAGAATTCTCACTGCTTGCAAGAAGAGGCAAACAAAATAACAAGTACTTCAGACAAGTACAACAAACTCCCCACCCATACAGCAATTTAAAATACCAACACAACTAACATATACTTCATTTAAAGATGAACTAATCACATAGCAGGAATTCTAACCAACTTGAATTTCAATATGTAGAAGTGTGGAGGTCTTGCATCACAGGAAGCAACAATAAATTTCCAACTCATGCAACAATTTGAAGAATCATTAAATAGTTAACACAGCCAACATGTAGTTCATCAGTAGAAGAACTAACTTCATACTCGAAATTGCCCTCGTCTGAAATTGAAAATCGTAAAAGTGTGAAACTCTTACTTTTGAAGAAGAATCCACGAAATGGCAGATTGGCGGTACTAATTTTCTGAAGAAACTAAAACCATTGCCATCTGTTGTACAAAAGTAATGAAGAAGCCAAGACAACTGATATTAGGTCTACAAAAGGTCGTGATTTAGAACAAATATCAAACACCTAACGTGCACCTCCCGAAATGAAGAATAACATATTAAGGGGCCAATTTTTTCCTAAACCTGGGACCTAAGGGGAGGAGAGAACATAGAACAAGACATGTATCATCTGGAGAACAGAAAAGAGGACACGTACCATCCCCTGGTGAAGAAAGTAAAGCAAAAATAAAAAAGAAGGGCGACCAGCTGAACAAATCAGCGTACTTCAAGAGTCAAGCAGGCGGAAACATGTCGGTGGAGGGTTTGGAAACCAAAAAGTCACTGGCTACCTTCGACTATTTCTTGACCCGGAATAGACGGTGGCAGAATTTGGCAGTTGGGAAGAAAGAAGGCACGGGCAATCAAGCAGGAGGAAGGAGATTCAACACTGTGAAACTGGCAACCGTACCTAAACCGTTTCTTCAAGAAATGGTTCGCACTTTAATAATCGGTAAGAAAGATAATAGAAACCTTTCTTAAAAGGAAATGTTACATATGGTAGTTTCTAGCTAGAATTAGCTTTCCTCATAGGTTAATTTATAAATGGCCCCAACGCACGGATCAAGATTACAATGTATATGGATAGAAATTAAATTCTAATAGGAAAAGGATTCTAAAGTTTGTGACGAAATTACCCTCTATAATCTAACCTATAAGGAAACCTAATTCTATATAGAAACTAGAGTTAGTGCTAAAGTGACCCTGACTTTAGGATGAAAGTGCCAATATAATCTTGCAATTTTCAAAAGTGTCAAAATAACCTTTGACTCCGCTAACTTTTTAGTCAACCTTTCTCTGGCCGGATTCTAACAAAGTGGTAATTTTGCCCTTGCATTAAAAAAATATTAAAGGGTAACACATACCCCTTTTCTCCTTCCCTCCCTCCGCTTCTTCTTCAATTTCTGTAAATTAAGGAACTCAGGGAGAGAAAACTTACGAGGAGAATCGGCCTACCTTGCCGGCCTTTAATGCCAATTAAGGAATTCAGGGAGAGAAAACTTATGAGAAGAAAAGGAGCATTGGTCTGGTATGGTGGAAAGAGCCGCTAGCGTGGGCTTTCGTGGAGGAGCAAAAATAGTGGGATAACGACGCTAGAAGAAGGTGACTTATAGGGGAATTTTTTGGGTAAATTGAAGAATCGGCAGTTGGTAGCGACATATAGAGGTCGTGGGTGGGTGTATCATTTTGCATAAATTGTAGAATTGATGGTGGGATAGTGACGGGAAGGAGGCCTGGTACGGGGAAGGAGCGTTAGTGTAGGTTGCGGTGGACAAGCAACGACGACACACAATTTCATCCGGGTTGGAGCTCAGCAACATGAACTTCGTCTGGGCTCTCAGGTTTCTGGCGGGGGAAGAAACCGGCGCTCGTGAAGCCCCGACAGAAGGTTTCTGGAAGTGATGTTGGCGGTGTTTGATCGGGAAAGGAGGGGCGGTGTTAGTGGTGTTTAATCGGCTGCGAAGAAGGGGCTGTGGCGGACGGGTATGACGTGTTAGAGTTGGAGTCCCACATTGATGGTTGACCATCATATAACTCAATATATAAGATTATGACTTCCCCCTACATAATACCAATTGGTTTTATGATAGGGATGATTCTAATATGGTATTAAAGCTCAAGATTGGCCTGTTACCCCATTTTGTCCACGTTTTCGCGATGATGTCATACCGCTGCACGTGACGGGGCATGTTAGAGTTGAAGTCCCACATTAATGGTTGACAGTCATATAACTCAATATATAAGATCATGACTCCCCCTTACATAGTATCAATTAGTCCGTTGTTCGAGTTCTTCAGATCCAAGTTGTGTATCGGCGAACATCTGATGCTTCGCTTGAGAAGGGGTGTCAGAATAATACAGTTTGATGATTAGATTTGATTTTTATCTTGTTGACTAGTTTAGAGTTATATTAGAACTAGTCTACCTTTATACTTTGTACTCTTTATTTATTCATTTCATGATCAATAATAATTATTATGGAAAATCATTCTAACCTTTCTTTACGGGTGCCGTTAGAAATGTATTTATCCCTAGAAACTATCATCTATAACCTTTCCTTGACCTATCCTACAAGGTAAGGGTGGCAATATTAATCCATAACCCATGACTCAAGCGGGTTGTTTAGTTTTAAACATGGATGGGTATGGGTAATATGGGTAACGAGTTAAATGGGTAAATTGAAAAATATGGATCGAATGGGTTAGGTTTATGGGTTGATCGTGGGTCGATAAAATGGTCAAACCCATGGGTAAAACCCGCAAATTTACCCATTTCGATTATTTGTATAACTCGTATGAAGTAGCACCAAGGTGTACGACGAAGGACAAGCACGAGTGAGATCGAGCACTCAAGACGGAGGACGAGTTGGACTCACTCTGGACACCATTTCTTCGGTTAGGGTAGATGAGAAACTTGTGGCCAGGCTCATTGTGTTTGATTTGTGGACTTTGCATTTTCTAGAATATGTTCTTGACTTTAGGGGTTGTTTGGTTTGGGAGAATTAGAATGGGGAAAGGAATAAAACGTAATGAATATGTTAGTTAATGTTTGGTTGGTCTTTTTAATCATTCTCTTTTCTCTTTTTACAGCTTGGGATTCTCTCAATTCGGTACATGGTGATTCTCTACCTTTGCCCTTGGATTCGGATTCCTCATATTTCATGTTTCGTTTCCAAGATTTTTTTTATCTTACTCACACGCCTTTTTCTACCCATAAACGTTCCAACTTCTTAAATAGTGAATATTTTTGAAAAAATATATAATATGTTCACTGCTATTTAAGATTAAAGTCTCGTACAAAAATGAATTGGGCAGAACATTGATCATATAATGTGTATCTCTATGTTATAAGAGAATAAATTAATTAAATAGTATTGCTATATTTTAAAGCTATAGTTTTCTTATAAACTAAAATTTAATAATAAATATTATTATTTCATAATTTATACTATAAATAATAGTTATATTATTTTAATATAAATATGTATTAATTTTTTATATTATTAATTTTTTTATATTATAAATAACAATTATAATATTTTATATAAATATTCCTATTTTATATATCGTAATTGAGCTATACTTTATATTAATTATCAAAATAAAAATTACAATATTTTGATTATTATTTCAATAAAAATATTATGATATTATTTTTTGAGTTGCAAATGAGTCTAATTTTAATAAAACTATTATTTTCATAAAAAATAACATTATTTAATAATTTATACAAATAATAATTATAATATATTTTTATAAATATATTATTTAATTATATAAATAATTTAATTTATTATTTTGGTTGATTGATAGTTACATGTTCTTAAGATTGTTTACTTGATTAACTTTTATACTCCCTCTGTCCCAGTTCAATCTGCACACTTTTTGGTCAACTTTCTCATACCATGTTTGATCAACGATAACTTTATTTATGTATAATAATGGTGTATTAAAATTTGATATTTATAAAATACATCATGCAGGGAATCCAATGATATCTCACATAATGATATTTGTATATATATACTAGTTAAATTTTATGGTCAAATGTGTCTTGAGAAAGTTAACCAAAAAGTGTGCAGGTTGAACTAGGACAGAGGGAGTATCATTTTCATACTCATACTAGCCGCACCCCACCAAAACCACATCCATACCCGCCCAATTAGGGTAGATGCGGGACCTCCACTAAAACTCGTCCCATAGTCATCCATATTTGTGGCGAAATCTCTCGGTCTCAGGCCCGACCCCCGACTACCTTGATATTTTGTGCATTTTATATTGTCGGAATGTGTACTATGTTATACGCCATCAATCTCATAAACATTGACCTATTTACTTTTTAACATAATATTTTAGGAGAGTTGATGTGGAAGAGAAATAATTGTGGAAGAGTATGTATATTTTGTGAAAACAATGGATTCTGTGTTAAAGTTATTAAAAGTTAAAGAGGACATTTTGGGAATTTGACACTAGATTCTTGGCCATTATAAGTAATTTTCAACATAGACTATTAATTGTGGGGCGGACGAAAAAGAAAAGAATGTCAATATTTATGGGACAGAGGGAGTATCAGGTTGTGCATTATCACAATTTGATCGTGTATACTACATAAATATTGTACGCACAAATAATAATATTAATTGGATATTTTACACATATACAAGATACATGCATATTCTACACATATACAAGACAAAGTCTTGTGCGAGACCAGGATTAATATGTAACATGGTGAAGTTTAATTAGAGATGGGGTCCCATTCATAATTATAGAAAGTTTGGGAGACGAAAGAGGGATATGGGTGCAAATACCACTTTTGGGATATGTTGAGCATAAATAATTGGGGAATTTATAATTTTGGATCATAAGAATCTCGCGATCAAGATTCGGGTGGGAGAAATTCGCGAATTAGTTTTTTTTTCTTCCATTTCTGCACAATCGAGTTTTTATTACCAGATTTGATGTTCATTTCCGGTACTTGATGTTTTAATCAAAACTTGTGATGTTATTTTTAAAATTCTTTCTTTTCCACTAAAATGATGTGTTTTAAAGTTAAGCTTTGATTTGTAATGTAAATCTCTTGTTTACTTGTTAAATAGTTGAAACTTTATACATTTTAAAACTAACTAGTGATATTTTATTATAAAATTTTATTTTAAATTTATAAATTTATTTTGATCGATATAATATCTTTCTACATGATGTTTTAAAAGTTAATATTGATGTTTTTTAAATATTAGATTTTTATTTAATGCATTCCTTGATGTTTCAATTGTGTAAATTGAATTTTTGAATTTTAATATTAATATTTTATTTTATTTTTCAATACTAGAGTCATATTTTGGTGCACACTTTAATTTTTTAATGTGTTTTATATGATGTATAATTATTGAAATTTGATGTATTTTAATTATATTTTAAACTATTTTAATTAGATGTATTTTAGGCTTTTAGTTTTTCATTTTATTATTTTGATGTGTACTTTTACTATTTTGTTTCATTTGATGTTTTGTTAATTTAATAAGATGTTTATATATTTCAACTTGATATATATTTTTTTAATATAATAGTTTGATGTTTATATTTAAACTTGAAGTGTATTTCATACTTCTTTAATTTTATATTTAAATATATTTAATTATGTAATTTTGATGTAAATTTTACTATTTTAATTTAAAATTTGATTATTTTAATTTTAATAAATATTTTTAGAAATTGTATTTCAACGTTTTACATTTTTAAATTGATTGTTTATAATATTCACTTGATTTTAACTATTTTAAATATGATGTACTTCTAGTGTTTAAATTTACACCAAGCCCAAACCCAAATTAAGCCCACTAAACAAACCCAAAATAACACACCCAAATGGCTCATCTTCGACCCAAATTGGCAGCCACCAGAAAATGTTTTATTCCAACGAATTGGCGGCGAATTCGATGCCTGGAAAACTCCTTTGGCGTCGCCAGTGGTTGCGTCGCGCGACGTTCAATGTCGCATCTGTTCTTCCGCCGAAGAATCAGAAAACCATTCACGGTGACGACAGATGACGTCGGTGAATATCATCTAACCAGAGTCGTGAACCTCAACCATCTCACCTCCGTCGAAAACATCGCGCACGCCGTCAGACGATTCATACCACCTTTAGCCGCGACGCTCAACCACCGCCCCGACCTCAGCCTCAGTCGTCATGAATTTGGCCACCACTGTCCCAACTTCAGCCACGGTTCAACCTCAACCATGATTAGAGGTGTCAATTGGGCGGGATTGAGAAGAAATGGGATGAGAAATTAATAAATAGGCAGTTAATGGGATCGGGTATTAAATACTCATTAGCTTTTGGGATTGGGCGAGATGGGGATGATTATATTTAATTGGAAATTTTGATCCCAATGGGTCACAAATTATGTTAACTTAATGGGAACCAAATAAATACCCAATAAATACCCAAAATTACCCAATTAAATGCACATGTAATATTTAACATAAAAAGTCACTATAATTCACAAATTATACATCTTTAATGCATGTATAAATCAGTAGCCTAA
>JAULKM010167408.1:0-15945 GCA_032355605.1 Rubia tinctorum | reverse complement strand
ACGACCCCGACTTGCCAAACTATCTACTTAGTTGTATTTAGTAAGCATATTGGGCTTATAAATGTATTTTTGAGAGGGACGGCGACGACCTCCCAAGTAGTCCAGTTGTTACAAGTTTATAGTTATCGAAGTGATGCTCATGATCCATATGCATACACCCACACGGTTACGGATTTATCACTCCCCCTATTATCCTAGATAACACTCCCAAAAGGGCAAAAATAGTGCACCGTACAATGAAAGTAGGCTAAGGTGCATGCCAACATAGTATATCTATCATGGATTTTACAAGAATGTAAGGCACAAGTCAACATGATATTCATAAGCATTAAAGAATTGGAAGATCTTATAATCTCTCAAACTAACTACCAAGTCATGAATACAAATATAAATCCCCAAGAGAAATCACTACTCCATAAGCATTGAACCCAATTGATCCATTGGGTTCAACTCCCTTTGGAAAAACTAGAAGAATTAAACTAAGAGAGAAGGGTTAGCCCATTTCACTCTGTACCTACACTTTGGAAAAATTAGGAGAATGTAAAACTAAATATAAAAACTAAAAACCTAGTAGACATAGGTCTCTATAAAAAGAGGCCCAAAAAGGCAACTTAGACCCTCGCTTCCTCCCGAGCATAGGTCGTGCAATAGCACAGGCCCGTGTAGCATGGCTCGTGTAGCATGGCCCGTGCAATAGTGAACAAGTTGCCAAATGGGTGTGAATTGCCGGTTTTATAAGCCCACGGTCACGCATATCTTCATTAGCCACCGGCTGGAAACACCTTCTGATTGTTTGAATGGCACAGGCCATGTGATTCCTTGCAGCCCGCTGGTTGGAAGCTTGATTTCACCTTCTAAATGGCACGGGTTATGCATAACCTTGCGGGCCACTAGATTGGAGTCAATTTCTGGGCAACTGATGACACGGTCGTACAAATCTTCACTTCCCATGGGCTTGTCTTAGGATTTTAACTTAGGGGCATGGGTCGCGTATTATGGCACGACCCATGCTGAATACTTAGTTGTATGGGCTTGTTGAACGACATATGCCATGTAGTTCCCTAAGGCCCATGCCAAGGCACATTGGCACCATCCGTTTTGGCTGGCATAACCCATGTATTATTACATGATCGTGTCATGTTTTCACTTGTTGGGCTTTGACTCCTTTCTCTTCTAAAATTGATTCCATCTACTACCCCATTTTGACTCGTGGTCTTCTATCTACTACCATCCTTGCAAATGTCCTTCTACTATCTACTATCATCCTTGTAAATGGCCTTCTACAATCTACGCCAAAGTTCTTACGAGCAATCTAACAAATAAGCTCACAAAACAAGATATGGATGCTCGTAAGGACATAGTGTTCATTAGGTCTAATAATTTTACAAAACTAAGTATTTATATAAGAAAAAAATAATGGCTATTTAATCCCTTTGTAATTTAAACCCGACTAAACCTATAAATCAACCAACCAAAACATACTAATAGATGTGCTAAATACATTGGATAACACATGCTTTTGGTGCAGATATGTTCCAATATGTTTTTCCAACTTTGGAGGATATTGGTGGAGCTTTAGTAGGTAGACATTCACATAGCGATGGTTTGTGGGTAGATGAGAGTGGTCAAATTGTGGGAAATTTTGGGGGTGATATTGGCTTCAGAAGGAAAACATAAATGAATCTTATCACCGTAAATGTAATTAGTATTATACTTTTGTGTACTCTCTAGTGTCCCGTATTTTCAACATATTGATATTAATATATGAATTTGGGTTTAGTCCTTTTGTAGAGTGTCACGGTTCTATTTTCTCCTTTAATATTTCTTCTTTGTAAAAAGTGAAAATGAAAACCAGCACCGGCAAAGGGTTCCACAATCGGTGCAAGAAAACTGAATACTTGCTCTGTTTCATCAAGGCCCCTAATATTTGGGACAACCGGCACCGGTATTAATACAGGTACTCTATACTTGGACAATATTTTTTTACTTTATTCTTAGGTTGGTAAAAAGATGGAAAAAGCATCAACCAGTTTCCTTATAATGGATAGGCACCGGTATGTGACCTTTTTTAGCATCGGTAATAGTATCGGTGGCCTGTACTTAGAAATAAATTTTAAGACTCTGGTCTTGGGTTGGAAAAAAGCTCAAACAAATCGATTTAAAGCAGCATCAAACAACTGCCTTAGAGGAAATGGGCACCAAAATTTGTCTTTTCTAGCACCGGGATATGTGCCGGTGCCTTGGACTTAGAAACTTTTTTCTGAGTTTGATCTTGGGTTGGAAGAATATTAGAAAAATATATATTAGAAGCAGCGTTAGGCAGATGCCTTAGCTCAAATAGGCATCTATATTACTAGTTCATACCAGTGCTAATTTCACGCCTACATAATAATAATAAAAATACATATCCACGTAGGTTTCATCTTCCAAGCCATGAAGTTAGAGAGAAAATCTTCCCTACTATTGCCATCGGATCTTCAACCAAAGGTTTCTAAGAGAATAAGGTTAGTTCTCTTCTAATAATATTTATCATTTTACCTAGAGAGTTACAAGCTTTTTTGAATTGTTTTTTAAGCTTTAACCCGACAGTAGGATATAGTCTATGATGCAATGATGTACATACCCTTAATGTACATTAGTTTCATATCTCTATACTTAGATTTATGTTGATTTCTCTTGAATGATTGTTCATGTTTGAAACACTAGTATTGTTAAGGTTTTTTTATGCATAGAAGGTGTTTGTTAAAATGCTTGATTGGACATTGTAAGAGATTGCACCAAAAACACCATCGAAGAAGACATGCAGAGAATCCTCTTCCTCTCCGAGGTTTCAATCCATTATCAAACAACAAGAGAAGATATTTGTGTCGGAGGAGGCAAGGATAACTGAACAAACTTATAGAACAAGGCACCCTTTTTTGGAGAGGGGAATAGAAGCATCTCCCCCCTTGAAGAATCTATACGAATACTTGGATGGGAAAAGTTTTGTGACACGCCAGTAACATTTAACCTTAGCATTGTGAGTGAGTTCTATGCTAGTCCAAGCTGGAATGAGGCTTTAAGTTGAGGAAAAATGGTCCAATTGACACCTGAATTCGTAAATGAATTGTATGGGTTTCCAAATGATCCCACCGAGGAGGATGAATTCCTTGCCTTCCATACCAAGGTGGATAACGATTGGGATTTTGATGATCCCATTGGAAAGGAGATCGTGAAGATGGTTACTAGGGAGGGAAGAGATGTCGATTCACTTGTCAAACCAGGTTGGGTAAAGATTCCAAAGAAGGCCTTCAAGCCTGACATGAATGGATGGTATCACTTAGTAGCATTTAGAATGGACCGGGACACAGTGAAAACAGATGTGCACAAAATGAGGGTTACATATCTATACAAAATTAAGCAGAAAATGAGATGGAGTGTAGGTCATCGAATGGTTAACATATTAAGACAGGATTTGGAGAAATCCGGTTGTTATGGTTATTACAGCCTCATCTCCTCACTATGCACAAAAGTGGGTGTCACACACTATCCGCACGACATATATGGGAAAACAATGGGTAAATTACGGTAGACTCTTTCTATAAAATGGCTCATGAGAATGTGGTTCCTTCACTAGAATCCAGAGTCACGGAATTGGAGGTTGGCATTCATAATCTTCTTATAGAATCACATTTCCAAAGATCTTGGTGCAATTACATGGGTATGGTTTTTAGCCATTAATTTCCAACAGCAATTGGACCTTTCCCTATATACCATGACTAGGGCGTTTAGTAGAACGACGTGGGGACTAGATTATAAGATGCAGAAATGTGGGATGAAGAACCGTTCGTAAAATATTATTCATGATTTAGTATTAATATTTCATAAACTATGGATTTTTGCACCTTTTATTTTCTTTGAACGTTCAGAACAAGTCAATGTTATTTTGTGGGAAAAGTATTATTACTACGACATCGATTGAGCATTATCAAGTTTTGATATTGATTTCAGGTGGTGGAAAGTGAGTACAAAAAATGTTGGTCCACATTGTGATTTTTGAAAAATCACATCCACAACTTGGAAAAGGTTTATGAAAGGCATCCATTCCCCAATTAAAACTCTAAAAGAACAGGTTCGATTGGATGTCATTCAATTTCAATCGGGTTTCGCCAAATTTCCAATTCGACGATTCTATGAATCTTAGAGGGACCTAAGTGCAAAATGCAAAAACTTCACTCGGAGGTCCAAATTGAAATCGTCTCAGAAGTGAATAATAAACAATCGATCAGAAAAAAGGTTTCGTAAACAAATGTAATTTTCCTTAATTAATTCTAACAAGATGAACGGAAAGGGCATGTATATTCTAACTCTTGCGAAATTAAAGGTGTTCGATGAAATGTCTAACTTGGAAGCTATTTTGATTTTTGGTTGTGTGGGGTTGTACCCATTACAATTTTCGTGTCCTTGATTGTTGCTAGTGATGTTTGTGATGCCAAATGTGTGTTGAGAAAGGCTAATATTTAATGTTGATTGTGTAGTGATGTTCTGGATGCCAACTTGTATGTTTTGAAATGTTTGAACCCAATGGTGAATATTTTTTTATGTTTAAAATGCAAGTCGTGTGTTTTGAATTGTTTGGTGCGCACTTTTTATGATCTTGTATAAATTCAAGTGTTTGTTATGATCTATTAAAAATTGATGTATTCAATATGAATGTGGTTGTGCAAAGATAGGATGTAATGATGTCATCAAGGCACCGGTCTAGTTGTTGGTCATTGATGTTGGTGTGTTGTTTTATTTGCAACTTTTATGTTGGCTAGATGGACATAAGAGACAAGTTTGAATTATGTTGTGGTTATCGACTTTGAAATGATCTTATCATGGATATGCTGGACAATTTTCCATGTCGTTGTTGTAACTCTAAACAGATCTATTTGTATTCATATGTAGATGCCTCTTAAATTAAAAAAAGATAGCCAGAAAAAGGAAGAGAACAGACCCTCCACCAAAAAAACCAGGGGTGGAGGACCAAGTAGTTGCTTTCGAGGTTGAAGAAGAGGTCATTCCAATAGTGGTACCCCTCAATATTTAACTTTTGTAAGAGGTAGTGGGTGCAACATGTGCTCCCGAAGATGATGCTCCCGAACAGGGTGGTGAAATGGAGAATGGGGAAGATAGAAAGGACAACTCCCTTTTCGATATGAGGAATGATGACCTTACTAAGGCAAACGAGCGTCAGAAGAAAATGTTTGACAAGTTCAAGATTTCCACATGGAGTAGGGAATGAGGGACGACTACGTGCCAGTCAGTCATGTTAACCTAGGAAAAAGACCCTGTCCCCGTCGCTTTCAAGTGCGTTGATGGTGAGATGGAATGTGTCAAAATTCAGAGTGCATGAACCCCTTATTGCAACTACGCATTTTGGAGGAGGGTAGGATTTGGTACATGGATACACTGGCCTAAAGTCTCGTTAGATGTGAAGGAGGAGGCGTGGAGAGACATAAAGGTAAAAAACAATGTTGTAATACTTAGTATTGAAATGCCTAATTTTCATGATTAACATATATATTCTTTCTATTAACCTATATACTGTGTGGATAACTCGTCGCAGGTAAATTTCAAGTTTGAAACGAAAATGACTTAAGAGCAATAAAGGAGGTTGAGGAAGAATGTAGTTGGAAAGGCTGCCGAGGCACATCGTAACAGGAAGTTCAAGGTGACGAACAAGTACATAAATTACAATTTGAGCAGAAAAATTCCAAAGTACAAGCCATTGGAATGTACAGGAGGATGGATGAGGAGGAATGGAAGAAATTCGAGGAACATAGAAAAACTGAGAACATGATGGTAAGTAAAGTACTTAACTAATTTCAAAAATAATCTTTCAATATTTATCAACTAATTCATTGTGATTTTAACTAATTATTTTTTTTGGTTTTCAAAGAAAAATAAGGCAAGTACACAATGAAAGGAAAATAAATACGCCCATCACACTAGACCAAAAGACAATGGGGCCACAAAGGAGAAGCTGATCGAACAGTTAAAAGAGAAGGAGAGAAAGAAGGCTAGAGACCAGGGATACACAGAAGAAGAGATCGAGCATGATATCAGTTTAAAGAATTTAAGGCCTAATAAATCGCTGGTCTACCTGGAGTCAAACAAGGGAAAAGATAAAGACTATGCAACCTCGGAAGTCAAAGCCATAGAAGAGGATATTGTAGGTATCCAATTAATTTAAAGTTTAGTATTTATGGAAAAATATTTCATTACTAACACAATAATATGCACCGCAATTGAGGATGAACGAGGAAAAAGAGAAGGGAACCCTATAGTTTGTCCCGGATGAGGATATTTTGATAAGAGCCACTAAGAAGAGGGATAACCCAGGTCATTACAGAGGTACCCAATCTCGACTGCCAGAAATTGTTGCTATCCCAGGTATAGTAAGAAGCAAGTGCGGAAGTATCTCCTCATCCCAAAAGTAGGAGGCCAAGAAACCCCGCACCAATCAGCCGGTAGTCTAAGCAATGGTCGCTTACCTTGACCATTTGGTCAAGGAAATAGCTGCAGTAGGTGGATTAAATATTCCTGAAGGCACTAGTGTAGGAGGGGCCTATTAATGGTGGTTATATTAGACCATTAAAGGCACTTTCTAAGTGCTCTTAATGGTTCCGCCTTTAATCATTCAGAATAGAAGGCGATTTTGAGAACCTCCTTTAAAAATTTCAATGAAAGCGGTTAAAAACCACCTTTAAATTAAGACTTAGAGCCATCTATATTTTTTTTCGAGCTCAGAAACTTGTGGATTGATTTCGTATCTTACAAAAAAATTATGATCTCGAAAACTTCACAATTTTCGAATTCAAAACTTAACAATTGTTTTTTTCAGCTCTTTGTAAAATCATTTTTATTTCTGAAGTCGTGTTGTTTTTTCGTTCTCTCTCCGTAAATGTTTTGCTACATTTTCCCCTCAAATCATTTCCGAGCTCAGAAATCAATTTGTGTCACCTATTTCCAAGTTTGAAAAGTATATTCTGACTAATAGAAAATGAAAATCAAAGAGCCAAAATCATTTTCGGACTCAGAAATACAATCTGGTTTTTTGGTATGAAATGTGTTTCATTAGTATTCCCGGCACAAAAATTGCCTAGATACACAACCACAATTTAAAAACAATATATGATAGTATCTTGCACCTTAACAAAAATTTATAGATAACTCTAACAAAGAAATAATCTATAGATAGGAATAGAAAATACTACAAATATATTCTGACATTTCTAAACTTCAATGTTTATCTAACTTGAGATACCCTACCAATATCGAGATTCCCTAGTGTTGCCGACCGATTACGAATTACATGCCTAACCAATGAATTTCGCACATTGTTGATAACATCTTATGAGTAGGGTTTCCAATCTTTTTTGAAAATATGATAATAACATGATATTATTAAATATTCGGCAAAGTTTAGTTAGAAACATTACTACAAACAAATGCATATTTACCTTGTCAAGTTTAAGTACATCTTCTTGGAATTTGTCTATACACTCAGTAGCATATAACATGACGTAATAGTCACACTCCTAAGTTTGCGCCTGTTCCTTCTACTAATTGTAAAAAAAACATAAATTATTAAGCCTGTTGCATCAAATAAGTATAATAAATTGAAAAATAAGCATATTGGTAGACCACCTTGGTTTCGACCACCTAAAACGAAGTATTTTTCTCTAATAGCTTCCTTCATTTCCGATTCCAAAATCTCAACGAATGCATCCAATGGTTGGAAGTGGAGGGGATCCATCCAATACACCCACTTATTTGCGGGAACCATCAACAATATCAATATCTAATGTTCCCCGACTATGAAAAATTAAATATTCTTCAAATTTTGCAAAAATGATGTTGGTAAAGAAATTGAAAATAGTAAATAACCTCTTGGCGTATGGAACAACGAAAAGCATCTTATCTTTCCGGCCTAGGCATTTGCGAATGTAGTCGATCCTCTCTTGTTTAGTACAACCAATTTCTTGTATCATGACCGGGCACATGTATCTAATACATCCCTTCTTTTGATTATTGTTAAAAAAATGTACCTCAAGAATTTAAAATTAGGCATTATTTGTATTAATAATGCTTAGTGTAATTAAAATTAACTTCGGAAATAAAATTAAGAATATCACTCACAAGGTGTAGATCAACATCATTGCTTGATTAACTTGCTCAGATCGCCATATGTCTTCAAAATCACTCGATATTGCCATGCTTTCATGTTTTCATCCGGATACACATTCATTTCCCGAGAATGTGTATGTTGAGTTTTGATCATGGGGTTGTAGACAATTATAAAGGACGCGTACGAAGTGAGTTGAGTCTCGAAGGATGTGTGCTCTTGGTAGTGGAGGTCTAACCCTAGTTGGTGTTGTTGGGACCGATTTTAGGGTTGATTTGACCTGTTTTAATGTTGTTTTCACTGGTTTTTGTGATGCAAGCCTTGTTTCCTTCAAATGTTGATCCTTGATAGGATCCGCATATATAAGTATACGGAGCCAAATATGGAACATTCCCCACGAGGACCAACTTTCTTGTATTCTCCATCCAGGATTTATAAAGAGGCGATCATCGCTAAAGGATTCTCTAAGAAAACCCTCAAAAGACCTTCCGCAATAAGTATGGAGTGATGATGTTTCATTAACTCATGCAAAAACTCTATCGGCTACATGGAGTGGCCTGACATCTATGTCTTCATCAATGTATAGTTCACACAGACATCATTTATAAACCACAACCAAAATAGGTATTAAATATGAAACTTAATTGTTAGGAACATAAATAAGAAAAGGATCCTTTGTAAGTTTTCTCAATTGCAAGGATGGCATTGTCGAGGTTGTTGGGTTAGAACAATTGCCTATCAATACTCAGATTTTGAACAACTGCCTTGCGATTTACCTCAATATCTCCAGGAGAATTTTGTGAACCCCTAGATGGAGGTGTCCAATTGGGCGACAAGTTCTCTAAATTTTCTGGAAGAACTAGCCCGGTGTGTTGGACCAACGTCCGAATTAGAATGTCATATTGCTCAATTCGTTTGTCTTGGAGTTGGATTTTTTTTCAATGTATGGATTCTCAAGGGTTCGATTCATTGTATGACCGTACGATACGAAATACCTCATGTTGTGTCAAGAAACTACCCACGCCCCTAGCAAGGCCTAGGTGGTCATATTTTACTGTGGCTTCATAAAGGATGTCGTGTTTATCCCTTGGAATGAATTGCCATTGCAATTGATCATTCTTTAATTTTTCCTAAGTAGAAACATAATTGAGAAACATTTGCTATTTCGATATACCATTAATAGAGCGCAAATTAATAATATATTCACTTAAAAACTTGCGTACCACTCTTTCGGAAATTTGTTTCTCTTCATCCTTGACACATACACCGTCTTTTTTTTGTCGGCCTTTGAGAAATAGATTGCACCTCTCAATGTTATCCACACTGATCAGTTGCACCTAATCCCTTGCCTCATCTTCTCTCATCCCACCCTGTATTGCGATATGCACAACTTGTTCTAGACATTCTTTCATTAGCTCGATTGCCGCTAAGCATAATTCCCACTGCTCAAAAGGTGCAGAATTACATTCTTCATAGCAATCCTTTGTTTATCTTCCCTTCTACCCTAAGTTCGGGGGTTAGTTTCATGTCATCACTATATACATTTTAATCTAATTAATCACACTAAAAATTTGGATATTTTATTACTAACGTTATCACTATATACATTTTAATCTAATTAGTCACACTAATAAATTGAATATTTTATTACTAACGTTATCACTATTATCCAATGCATTTTTATTGTGAATCTCCCAACCCTCCGATTGAATGTGCATATAAGTTACCCATGGGCGATCACCTTTCTTATCGCTAAATATGTAGTCTATGGACAAAGTGTATTTATGTTTACGCCAACTCTTGAAAATCATGAACATAGCCTTCTTTCGCAAAGCACCCACATCCCATGCTTCGATTTCAAAAGGCATCTACTTGGTTTATGAAACACATGGATATGATGATGGAGAGTACATGTAAAGATAAAATGTTGAAGAAAAATGATGGATTTTTTTTTTACTAAAGCTACCTTGCATTCCATCCACAGATCTTGTAATCGTTTGGGACATCATGACAAGTATCATAGCATATATGTACCCTTGTTCTACCAACCTTCTCAACCCAACTAGACCATTTAGCAAATTGCTCCCGACGCATAATTGCCTAACTTTTTGAAAATCAGCGACGTTAACTCTTTCCCGGCCATTTTACGTTTTAAGACTCTACAATGAGTTCGGTGTTTTTCTACATCCCCCGATCCGTTATCCTCATCCTATGTCGAGTCCATTGTTGGAGGATTGACATTTTCGGAAAGTGACACATCGTCACGATTCCTCTTCCTAGTTGTCACTTTGAATGCTACATTTATAAATATACCAAAAAATAACTTAACGGAAACATATAATTCAATAATATTTAAAGAATACCAAAAATTGAGATATATAAGAAGAATATGTTTTACTAAACCCTAGCCAATTGACATATACAATAGAATATTAATTAACCATTTAAGCTTAAGAAATAAACCTAGGTCAACATAACCTAGAATTTAAGCACACTAATACCTAGCTCAATCTATAAATCTAGAAATATACAATATATTATCAATTCCAATACATCATTTTATCATCCATCCCCATGAAGGCACCCAACCCCTAAATATAATACACAAATTAATTTTAATTAAAACCCCCACTTAAAGTATAACTTATAAGAATAACAAAATGCAAACCCTAGCTATCATCATAGAACAAATATTTGAGTTTGCTCATTTTTGTTCCACAATAGTAAATCCTAGCTATTGATTGAATAGAAGATTTACCTTTTTGATCAATCAAAGGGTATGAAAGACTCCTTCATAGGTTCTAACTATATATCAAACAAAGCCCTTGAGAAAATAAAAAAAATTGACATGAGAAATTAGAGTAGAAGAAAATAGGAAAGAAGGCATACCTCAAATCATCAAAACATCAAATAGTGGAGTGGTGATGAAAAGGAATGATGTGTAGGGGTTGGGAGGTTTTTTGAGGGAGAAATGGGGAGAAACACGCGGGTTATTCAAATGGGTTGTAAATACCCATTTGAAACCCCTTTTTTTGCATTTCCCCCAATTTAGTGGGTTTCTGAACTAGGAAAGAGGTACGATTACTAATTCCATGCTCGAAAACAAATCATTTCCCCCATATAGAAGACAAGGTGCTTTTCCGAGATCGGAAACCCTTTTCATTTTAAATAAAAGAAAAAAAAATGAACAGATGATTGAAATCCCCAAATCAAATAACTGATTTCACCATATTCAAAATCCTACATTCCCAAACTTCAAAACCCACAATCTCCTCCCCAATTCACAATGAGTCATAAGAGCACGGGTGCTAGGTTAAAGGCAAACTATCGGAGTCATCGTCTGATCTCTGAGAATGGCCAATTATCAAAATTCTTCAATGAGAAAGACAAGCAAGGGTATGTCAATTTTTTAGAGAGGAAATTTACCAATTCAAAGTCTATATTAGTGTCAGACATTGAAGGATTATAACTAAACTATTTTCTAGCACATTTCAAAATCCAACATTTAGAGAAAATGCTTTGTATAGATGAGCCAGTTCATGTGTTTGAACTGATATAGTTTTATGCGAATTTGGGTAAGGGTAGCAACAATCGTGATGTGACTAAGGTTAATGGGTAAACTATACCTATGACTACGTTTACTATTAATGCGGCCCTAGATTTTCCCTACACCACCCTTGAGAAATTAAGGCCTGATGATCCCAATGGTCCCCTAAACATTTATCACACACATTTTTGGTTGGGCGTGGGTGACGCTATCCCACTTTGTCCTATCATTATGGCTAGAAAATATTTTAAGATGGTAGGAAGTGATGCGGGGAAAACGGAGAGTTATGATATCAGTGTGTTGAACGTTGAGCAGCGTCTCGTGTATTAGTGGATATGTCCTAATTTTTTGCCCATAGGTAGCCACACTTGCAAGACAATTATTTTGAACATCATTTTGTTTTACTACGTCATGGAGGGGGATAAGATAAACCCGTCTTCTCCATCAACTCATTCATGTTAACGGCCGCTTAGATGAAGAAGAAAGATCTTCCTTACGGTGGTTTGGTAACCGCTATGCTAAATATGGAAGGTGTAATTCCTCTAGATAAAGCTCTTCGGATGGAATACTATGACTAGGCCTGGTTCTAAGACAAACAACTCCTTCTAAGCTTTGACAACAAGTGGGAGTTCCGGCAAATACCCGATTAAAAAGCTAAGATTGTAAATAGGGCTCGCAAAGTGGGTGAAGATAAAGATGAGGCATCGAGCTCTCATCGTGATAAATATTTTAATTTTTTACTTCAATTATGTGCAATTGAATTTATATCCATTTAATTTTGATTGATACTTATTTACAGGTACCGGCAGCGGTTGAAAGGATAGGTTGAGCAAGTACTTTGACTGTTTATGTGAGTACTTGGCCGAGACGCATGTGATATTGACCCATGCTTGTTACCAGCATGCCGCGTTCATGGAAGGCCAGGGCCTCCATTTGGAATTGAGTGAAGATGACGAGCCGCCTAACTTTGAGCTGGTGAAGATGATCGTGATGATTTTGGCGATTATGGTGGGGATGATGAGAATTTCATTCAAGGCGTTGCATAAAACCTCGGAAGCCAAGATGGGGTGGAACTCTAGCATTGATATAATGCTTGTGCAGGAGCTCTTAGATAATATTTGAATGTTTTGTCTTAATTGTTTTGTTTAAACTTAGGATTGGAAGGTGAATTTATTATGTGATGAATTTCCTGTGTTTAAAGTGATGAATTTCTTATGTTTAAAGTGATGAATTTCGTATTTTTGACTATTGGACTTAATTAACTAAATGCCACATTTTTGGATTTCTTTATGTTACTGCTTTCCTTTAAAAATATAATTAATGGGATTTTGTTAAATGTTGGAAAGAATTAATTTGTGCTCCAAAGGGTGAGCCTCTAAGTGGAAATGGTTTGTTTTTCCAATTTGACCTAAAGTACGGACACATTTCCAAGCTCATAAATGAGTCTTTCCTTCGCATTCATAAACGGGAAAGATTTATGAGCTAGGAAACACTTCTTGTCATTTAGACCCTTAGATAAGATGAAGTTTCCAAGCCCGTACCCCATTTTTGAACCCTCTCAAGAAAAAATGAAGCGACAATTAATATCCCCATTTAATCATGTCCGAGTTCTGAAACTGTTTGTGCCCTTCATAGGAAGGGCTGAATTGATGTTTCCAAACTCAGAAATGGCTATGTATATAAAAAAGAAAAGGGGTTCGAATCATTTTCATCAATTGCCCCTAAATCTCTAAACCCTAGTTGCCTTAGGAGCTTGCAAACTACCCTCAAATCCTACTAACCCACAAAGTTGTTGACATGGCTAGAAGAGGTTCAAGCTACCGAATCCCTAGATCTCGTTCAACCGGCCACAATCCCGGCTTCGATGATAGAAGGTTCGTTTCTCAATTTGCTCCAAATTGGTGTGATGCATTACATGAGAAGGGGAAGTTATTAGATTCTTATATTGTTGACTTTAGTGAGTATTTAGCTATAGGATTGGCCAATCCATTAAAATAATTTAACGACCAACATGTTGAGAGGTTTCTTTCGTGTCACGAAAAACATGTTTTGATAGGACTTTCCATTTTTTAATAATTTTCTGTAAATTGCAAATGGGGTTACGAGACTAGAGTTGGAGAATTGGCATCCCTATTAGCCAATGGACTATTAATAAGCTATTAGACTGCCCATACCTACACCTGGAATGTGTTTTTTGGGAGGATTTAGATGGTATGTTGGATGATGTGTACCATAGGGAGAAGTGGCCACTAGAAGTTGATTACCCCTACATTGACCCTGTGCATTATAGTGTGAGGTATTTCAACCGCGGTAGATTGAATTTAGGAAAACTGGAGACCTTTGATCTAGCCCTTTTGAATATAGACCAACGTATTACGTATGAGTGATTGCTGGGAGTTTGGTCCCCTCGGGCGGACACATGACCGAGTCTAACTATCTCACCCTTATGTTATTCTATTTAATCATCGAGGGTAGAAAAATCAACCCCAGGATGGCTATTTTTATGCATATGTTGCACTTTGCAACTTTGAAGAAGGTGTTGACAGGCATATCATATGAGAGTATAATCACTCTCATTTTGAAGAGTTTTGAGGGGTTGATTTGAGGAAGGGGGGAAAAGGGGATGAAGTTTTTTGACAAGACGTTCTTCAAGAACAAGAGTTTAGTGTTGCATGATTGTAAATGGTTTTATAAGACAACGGAAGCTCCTGAGGCGATAAGAGGCCATGAATTGAGGAAGGAACAAATGAGTTTACGTTAATTTTTTTCATATATTATCGACCTAGTTTATGTTTTCTATATTGTTTAAATAATTCATAGGTTGGTTGCTATACTTTGTAGGTACTGAAAAAGCTTACTTGAAAGGCCTCAAGGATTACTACAAATGGATGCGCAAAAGAATTTCCACCATGAAGGCGAAGATCATGTTCATAGAGAAATATCGGAGATTTTATGAGCACCACCTCGTATCAAGCTCCTGACCTCGACTCGACTGATCTACTTTGACTGGTGACATTGAAGATGTAGATGAATGAAATTTATGAATAAATTATTTCTTATACTAGAATTTTTGTGTTATTTATAATTGACATTGTTGTTGAATTTGAATGATTTCGAATACTACATTTAAATTGCATCTCTATATATATAACGCTATGTTAGCTAAATCTTATAAGGATTTGTTTACCAATAGTGTTTACACTAGAAACTTGTGAATTATCCAAGGTACATCACTGAATGAATGACATAAACTACATTTAAAATCGAACAAGTAACTACTTATGCTTCCTTTTCTTTATCACCACCTTCTTCGATTTCTGTTTTCTTCGTGTGATCTTCCCTATACCATCGACCTTAATTCCTTCGCATTGGTCACTATGGCCTAGAAAACTATGAAGACTTCGATCATCCTCTTATGATCACAACTCGATGTATGGAGTCTGAATCTAATCATTTCCTCTAACTCATTTTCTTCAATGAAAGCATGTTTCCCTTCCATGACAATTTCCCACATAGGATCAACGGGATCCCTAACATAGAAAACCTGGTGCGCTTGAGATGCCAATATGAAAGGATCGTCCTTCCAGCCAACCCAAATTCTATCGACAAGGGTGAAGCCCAAATTCTCGGTGCATTTTCGGTTGTTAAAATTCACCCACTGACGTTTAGACACAGGGATATGCATAATAACATAGCCAAGATCCCAAATTTCTAAAGTCGTGCCAAAGTATAACTTTAGGGCATACACAGGATTGCCGTCACCCTAACTTTCAACATGAAATGCTTTGGCGACAAGTGACACTCTTATCATCCATTGATTTTGTTGTAAATGTAAAACCATTGATGTCATAGCCTCAATAGGAAATAAAGGTCCCCATGGTCTGCGAGCCAACCATTTAACTTTCGTTGGATGTTCGCCGACATCTACATGATCCCGTAACCATGTTACAAATGTCTTAATGTACAATTGGAAAACCAGAGACTCATTGAAATTAGAATGGCCCACTCGTATAGCATCCACATGAATCACCGTACCTCTCAAAATTATTATTTATAAGCCCTAAAGTGCTCTTAACTACAACTAAGTAGATAATGGCATGTCAGGATCGTCCACGGAGACAAGGGATTTTCCTAAGCGTTTGCTCATATAATGGTAGATACTACGCTAGATATAGAAATATGCACATATATATATATATAAAAGCATGTAAAGAGGGGGGGGGGGGTTGGATTGGTTTTTCTAAGT
>JAULKM010167397.1:0-15945 GCA_032355605.1 Rubia tinctorum | reverse complement strand
CTTGCCACTATCTACTTAATTGTATTTAGTAAGCATTTAGGGATTATAAATTGTATCTTTGAGAGGTACGGCGACGATCTCCCACTCCTCATAATATTTGACAATGCATGGTTTAGCGACCGATGTTCTCGGGAATGTCCAACCTTTTACGGAGTACAAAATTTGTTGACTACGGAGGATTTTTTTCCGGTCCTCCCTAGAATGTTTAGTTAAAAAAAGATCTTCTCTAGAATATCTTTTTTTTTGTTTAAAAAATAGCACAATTTTATCAATTAATCACAATATATTATTGGACGAAGAAAAAAATGGAC
The DNA here is from genome assembly GCA_032355605.1 of Rubia tinctorum. Taxonomy (NCBI): domain Eukaryota; kingdom Viridiplantae; phylum Streptophyta; class Magnoliopsida; order Gentianales; family Rubiaceae; genus Rubia; species Rubia tinctorum. The sequence goes on along the minus strand of JAULKM010167397.1, from coordinate 15,634 downwards.
ATCTATAACTCAATTGCACAAATTGTAATTAGTAAAAACTACCATTCAATTTAAATATTTTAAAATTTGGTAAAACAATTGTATAATAAGAATAAATATGTTTTATCATAAACCGTGCAATGACACGATATTACAATTAAATCTTCAAAATTTTGTTCATTTTTCATATTCTATGAAATTCGTATGCGTGCAATGTTGATAACGATAATATTGTTTTGCTAAAGTGTAATTATTAATATTGAGTGTTATCTATTTCTTTAATTAATATCGTACACAAATGAGGGGAAAGCGCTTTACACGCATGCATGCGTCAGTGAATATATGCGTTAAATTAAAATTTTACAATGGAATATTGTTTTATTTTATTTTAAAAAAAATCAATCATTATAAAATATTGGAAAATAACACCCAGACGCGATCACATGAAATATTATTATTAATTTTGAAATGGGCAACCTAAACATTAGGTAGAGGCGTTTATGCAATTTTAACTATATTCTAGTTCTAGAGATATTTCATTAATATTAGACTACTGAAATGCAGGTACATAAGCACCGGTACTTAAGTCCAAAGGGGTAAGAACCGGTGCTGAAATGATAAAAGACATCGGTTTTTTGATTAACCGGTGTTGAAAGTACCAGAACTACTCCTTTTCAGCACCGAAGAGATGAATGTACACCTTTTCAGCACCGGAAGTGGGAAACCGGTGCCCAAAATCGGTGGCTTACATAAAAATAAGCACCTGTATACAGTGTAAGAAGTGCAAGATACCGATGCCGGAAAAGTTAGTATGTGAGAAATATTGTTTTTGGCGTTTAAAAAATGGAGGGAAAATAATAACACCGGTATGAATTAAGTATGCAATTGCCTATGTAAAATCATAGCCTCATAAAACACTTTTTCAGTGCCAGAAAGATGGGTCCCATTTGAAAAATGGATGGTATGATTTGAAATTATAGCATGGTACGGAAATAAGGACTTAAACGGTGCTGAATTAGCATGGAAATCCATTTTACCTCTCAAAACTTTGGTGGGAAATTTTCCAGCGCCGGTATGTTGGCATAATACCACTGCTAAAAGAGCATTTAATTCTCATACACCATTATTCATTGGCTAGTGAAAAGTGGGATTTTGGGAGAGAATATCATTAATGGTGTTTTTTTGGAGGGTTTTTTAAATTAAATGCTCAAATGAAGACCCGCAAAGGTCAGTTTTAAATTGTTTCCCATGTTATTAATGATGAAATATGTTACAAATGGTTTTTATGCATATATTTTATGTGTTTGATCATGTTCATGATACTCACATTCATGGAAGAAATGTGATTGTTTTATGGATTTCTTGATGTCAATAATACCTTGTTTAGGAATGTGAATTTTTTTTGTTAGTTTTGAATGTTGTGATGTGAGTTCTATGTAAGGTTTTAAAAATTTATTTAGAATGTTTATAATCTTGTGTAGCTATGGTCATTGTGTGGAACTATAATGGTTGCTTATTAGTTAATATGTAGATATGGAACGTGCAATTGAGAGGCGTAAGCATGTGTATTGCAACAATAGTTGGTTGGGCAAAGAATATGTTGATTTCTTGGAGGATTTTTTAGGGCATGCCTTTGGCCGTGAGAAGTGAGTGCTATGTATTTGTCGTGATTGATAGAATCGTAACCGTAGTGGTGATAGGGACATCATGAAAATTCACTTAGTTAAGAGAGGGTTTGAAAAAGATTATTTGGTTTGGAAGTTTCATGGTGAGAAGGCACCGCCGGAGGTGGTTGTAGGTTGTGGACAGAGTGTTTTGGAGACGTAAATTTAGATAACATGTGTGAGGAGGTTGTCTATGAATTTAGGGGAAGGCCCAAGGTTTTGTCAAATATCTTAAGTGAGAAGGATAAGTTGTTGCATCCCGGTTGCAATAAGAAGGATACAATGATGTCATGTTTGATGGAATTGTTTAATATGAAAGGTGTTGGTAGATGGAGCGACACTAGTATGAACATGTTGCTAAAGTTCTTGAATGAGAAGCTTTCCCCGGTAACGGGATTCCGGACAACCTCTACGAAGCGAAGAGGATTCCTTGTCAAATGGGATTGGAGTATGGAAAAACACATGCTTATCCCAACGATTGTGTTTTGTACAGGGGTGACTTGGAAGAGGAGGTGGCATGCCTTGTAATCCATGTTTTACAATATAAGAGAAGGAGAAATGCGGTTGTCGATGGAGATGTTATTGTAAAGTTAAAGAAGCGGGTTCTTGCGAATTGCATGTAGTATCTTCCAATTATTCTGAGCTTGAAGAGGTTGTCAAGAATGCGACGTGGTACAGGGGAAGGGGTTCTATTGAAGATGATGTAATTCGTCATCCAGCTGATGTCGATCAATAAAAGAGATTTTAAAAAGGTATACAGAATTCTTAAGTGAGCCACGAAATTTGAAGATGGCTTTGTGTAATGATGGAATGAACCCGTTTGGAAACATGTCCTCCAGGCACAATTCATGGCTTGTAATGCTGGCCATATACAACCTTCCACCATACTTGTGTATGAACAGGAAATATGTGTTGATACCCCTGTTGATTTATGGGCCAAAATGGCTTGGAAATGACATCGATGCATATCTTGTACCTCTTATATAAGATTTAAAGGTTCTATGGTCCGACGGTGTCAGTGTGTTTATGGTTTTAGGGATCGAAGTTCAATTTGAAGGCAATGTTTTTTTGTACCATAAATGATTTTCTAGTATGCAGAGACCCTTTGGGTTTTGTGGTGAAGGGGCACAAGGCATATCCTATGTGCGAAGATTCCACAGATTACCAATAACTGAAGAATGGTCGCAAGACTGTGTATATGAGTTACCAAAAATTTCTCCCGATGAAGCACAAATTGTGTGAGAACGCATTTTTGTTTGTTTGTGGGAAGGAGGTCCACAAGGCACCAAGAACAGTGAAGGGGGATGTCATCCATAATAAGGTGAAGAAATTGAATGTTGTTCTTGGGAATAAGATGAAGAATATGGGTGCAACACCTGATAGACCTTTGAAGAAGAGGTCAGCTTTCTTCAATCTACCTTACTGGGAGAATCTGGAGGTTCGCCAATGTTTGAATGTAATACACATGGAGAAAAATGTGAGCGAGAGTTTGATTGGTACCTTACTCAACATTCTTGGGAAGACAAAGGATAACTTGAATGCGGAGTTGGGGATTCAGTCGAAGCTAGTCCCAGAGTTGAAAGGGAAGCAAACGTACACCCCTCCTGCCCCGTACAATTTTTCAGTGGATGAGATGAAATCGGTCTGCGAGTGTATTCAAGGAATCAAGGTACCATCCAAATATTCTTCTAATGTTAGTCTCTTTGTGAATGATGATTTAAGTAATAACGCCTGGAAATCGCATGATTTTCACGTTTTCATGCAACAATTGTTGCCCGTTCCATCTGCGGTGTTATGGAGGAGGATGTGCGATTTAGCTTTATGCAACTGTGTTTATTTTTCAACTCCATTTGTCGGAAGAATATAAGTAGGCAAGTGCTTGATGTGTTGGAGCAGGAGAGATTTTTAGTGTTAGGTTAGTTAGAGAAGTACTTTCCTAAATCCTTGTTTGACATCATGGTTCATCTAATCATTCATTTGGTTAAGGAAATTTTATTATGTGGTCCTGTTGGAATGCATTGGATTTGCCTTTTCGAGTGACACATGAGTGTTTTCAAAGGTTATGTTCACAATCGTAGCCAACCTGATGCAAGCATTGTGCAAAGGTACGTGATCAAGGAGATCATTGAATAATGTATTTTGAACTTAGTTGGTAAGAAATCGGTTGGATTACCTGAACAAGCACACTTTGGTAGGAAGAATGGGGTTGCGCGTTCTAAAGGCAAACTTTGTACACCCTTCTATGTTGAGTTGATGACAGTTCACCTTTATATTATACTATACAGTAGCGAGACTACAATCTATGTTGAAGAGCACTTTCATATTTACAAGCACTATATCTAGACTGCCCTACAAACAAAATACAGTTAGAGCATTCTTCCACATTTGTGACTTGGTTTTATATAGAACTGAAAAAATATAACCGAACCCGAAAACCCAAAATTAAATAACTGAACAGAAATTGAACTGACACCCGAATAGTTGAACCTAGTTAATAACCCGAAAGTGAAATCACCCGATTGAACCGAACTCAAACTAAAATTGCCAGACCCGATGGGACCCGAACCCAAAAAGGATCCGCACCCGAACAGAACCTAAACCTGAACACAAAAAGGACCCCCACTCGAACTAAACTTGAATCTGAACCTCAAAAGGACCCGTACCTGAAAGATACCTAATCATACCCAACTACTATCAGATTCGAAAGAAACCGAATCGATGCTAACCCGAATTTGATGAGATTCAAATTAATTTCAACCCAAACCGAACAAGACCCGAATATCATTGTATAGTGCGTACAAATTTTTTATTGTATTAAATTTTTACTTGATCATATTAAATTGAAATAACATTACAATTATAAACAATATAATACATTATTATTTATTAATATGTTATTTAAGATTACAATTCCACATAAATTTAAAATGTGTAATAAATAGCACAATTAGATGAAATTATTTTAAATTATATTTTAAATGTATGCATTAAATGAAAGAAAATTGTAAATTACTAATTTATAATTATTTTTATAAGCTAAAATTAATATTAATTAGTAATTTTATTTATGGAAAAGTCTTGGCAAAGTCCGTCTTTCCATAGGCATGTGCAAAGACGAGGTTGAATTGGAATTATAAAAGGGTAAAATATTTTAGTTGTAATATTAAAATTTTATTTTACAACATGTAGTTATAAATTTATGACACGATTAATTCAACCTAAAAATTTAAGCTTGATTTCTTGTAATTTGCATTTTAAACTTTGATTTTTCTATAAGTTATAGAAAAACAATCGTTCAACAGATTGACTCTTTATTTATTACTACAATATTAATTTTTTAATATTACCTTTTTGTGCTAGAAAAATTACTATAATATTTTAAATTTCGAATATTACTACAATATTAAGTTTGTGCCATAAATATTTTCATACAATATTAACTTTTTATCATTATTTTTTCTTTTGGAAAAAGTTTTGCCATTAAATTTCACAAAATGGTTTAAATTAATATTTTTAATCATTCAATTCTTTTGTATGAATATAAAACTACATAGAAAATAATATTGAATTTACAATCTAATTTTCTATAAATTCTACCTCCAAACTTAAAATATACTTAATTAGTCTACCATAAGTTCATAACATGTCAAAAACAGAATTATGTTGATTGTTAAATATGGTCAATAATATCATAAATAATAATTATAATATGGTAAATAATATTCTTTTAATTACAACGATGGTTTGATGGGATTGATTTCTATCTTAGGTAGTGATTATCACGGATATACTTTAGTTTTAATTTTTTTCTCGTATATAGATACTAATAAATTGGTTTCTATTTATGTGAAATTTAATATTTATTGATAAAATAATAAAATATCATGTTTGTATGAAAATAATATGGAGTATTTTATAACATAAATTCTTGTTTTAGACCTATTAATAATCATTAGATGGAGTCATTTAATAATTGATGTAATTAATGGGTGATTTGAAGTTTATCAATTGGTGGACATTAATATTTATAATGTCTACAATTAAATAATTATTAAATCTAAAATTTATTATGTAGGAACGTAAATCATAATCAAGTCTTGTAACATAATTATGAACTTAAAAGATACTTAATGTTTAAATAAAATCAAGCATCGTGGACACTTAAAATAAACTCAATTATAAGAGAATATAAGCAGCTAACTAGAACTATAAAATAAAAATATTCATACAAGTTACAAACGAGTATTTTTTTTACTCATCATTATTAATGAAATCTACTAGTTACACAATTTCAAATTTTTTAGGTTGGATGTATAATGTATCGTATAGAGTAAGTGCTTATATCGTTCTATCATATAGAGTGCATACATAAATCAAATAATTTTATCGTATAGAAAGTTTATATAATTAAAATATCCATGTTTATCAAATTAGTTATGGTTGAATATAACTAAATAAAATAGTAACAGAAATTTCAAAAAATAAATGAGAATTAATATTTTATTAAAAATCCAATTATAGTTGAATATATATATATATATATAAATCAATGTAGTTATGAAAATATATAAATAATTAGTATTAAGTCATGGGTCTCATAAATTATAATTAGTAAAATATTGGATATTTAATTTCTATATAAAGTCATTCAAGATTATTTATGTAAAATTAAATAGTCTTAAATAGATTTATTGGTAATATACTAATATTTCACCAAATTAAGAAAAATGAGCATGTATTTTTATAAAATGTTTAAAATGAGTAAATTAGACAAATTCAACTTTTTCAAAAAGTTATATCAATTAAAATTTGATTAAGTAAAAACACGAATATATAATTATTACCAATAAAAGATAACAATAAACATATCTTATAATAAATATTTATAAAAATAATGTTATAACATATTTTAAATTCCATTAGAGTTTTTCTATTTTAACTTAATATGCAAGGTTTTTAAATTGTATCGAGAACGTGTGTCTCTATATATATTCATCAACAACAAAGTCTAAAAATAATATTTTTATATAGTAACTAATATTATTAAATTATATATAACTTGCAAGTTTGAAATTTTATGAGTTATAAAATAGAAAAGAAATCTAAATACAAATTATTCTATTTTGTTAGTTCAAAGTATAACCTTTACAGGGTAATGTATATGGATAAATGCTTGCATAAATATCACATTCTTTACAAGTGAAAATTTTCATTTTAAGAGATTGAAAGAATACATAAAAAATGACTACAAATATATACATATATAATGGATTAGTTCATCGAAAGTATCTTTACAAAAGTAATATATTAAAAATATATTATTTTCGTTATAATGACAATTTGCTATATTTATTTGAACAAGACCCGAATTGAATATATTGGAATGCAACTGGACTCGACCCAAAAGAGGATGTATCCGAAAAGTACCAAAACCAAACAAACTAAAAACAAACCCGATTCAAACCCAATTAAAAAATGTAAAACTAAATTGTACTTGAAACCGAAACAACCTGAATCAAATCTGATCCGAACCAAATTCAAAAAATCGTATCCTAATTTTATCGAAATTGAAACAACCAAAACCAAACCCGAGCAGAACGGATATTTTTCAAAACTATCGAATGACACCCGAACCCGAACACACCCGATTAAGACCCGATACATGAAGACAAAAAAATCTCCCGAATCATGCCTGAAACAACTGGTTCTCACCCGTACTCGACCGAAGAGACCTGTTTGCCAGTTCTAGTTTTTATAATCGTTGCCATGTGAACGACATGCCTAGTAAACTTCGTGCCTTTCCAAGAAGGCCATACTGCACAGTCAGAAGAAACCTGGGGTATGATATTAATGGTTTTACTTTTGCAACGGCTGAAAAGGATAGCAAGAACACTACACAGAACAGTAAACTTTACATTGAGTCTGAATCGATGTGGAAGTCTAACAAGAAAGACAAAAACCCTATTTTTATAGGGATGACCTTTTATGGGGTGATTGAGGAAATTTTGGAGTTGGACTATGCTGAGTTCAAAGTTATGGTTTTCAAGTGCCTTTGGGTTGATAATGGAGCCGGTGTTTGTACGGAGAAACCCATGGGTTTCACATTGGTGGACCTTACTCGAGTTGGATTTGAGGATGGCAAGTTCATCTTAGCTATTAGCCATGCCAGTTTTTTTGTCAGGGATCCTAACAACAAGAAGTGTCATGTCGTCCTACATAGAAAGAAGTTCTACTTCGAAGAGGAGATTGGCTTGCCCGTCTGAGCGAAATTTCCCGAGTTCCCACATGTATTTCCAAGTTTGGAGAATGTGGGTGGAGATTTAGTAGGTAGATGGTCACATAGCGATGGATAGTGGGTTGATGAGAGCGGTCAAATTGTGGGGGTGATGTATTGAAAAGGAAAAGATAGGTGCTTCTTATCACCCAAAAATGTAATTAGCATTATACTTTTGTGTACTAGTATGTATCCTATATGTTGAACAAAGTGATATTAATATATAAAGTTTGCTTAACCTCGTCTGTAGTATACCATCTTGGGTTTATATTTTATCCTTCGTTCTACATTTTTTAACGAAAAAGTTGGAATAAGAATAAACACCGGTTATAGGATTCAGAACCGATGCTGAAAAAAAGAGTATGTGCTCTGTTTCATCAGAGGCACTTGTATTTTCCATTTTCAGCATTGGTAATTGTATCGGTGTTGCGTACTTAGAATATTTAAATGCACTTTGATCTTGGGTGGTAAAAAAAGAACAAAAAAATTGATTTAAATGAGCATTAGGCAACTGCTTTATCAAATAAAGGCACCGGTTATTTAATTTACAGCACCGGTACCAGTGCTATGTACTTAGAATTTATTTTAGAACTTTGCTCTGGGGTTGTAAAAAAGACCATAAAATTGATTTAAAACAGCCTTAGGCAGCTAACTTTTCTAATAAGGGCACCGGTTACTTAATTTACAGCACTGCTTTTGTACATGTGTTGTGTACTTAGAATTTATTTTAGAACCTTTCTCTCGATTTGTAAAAAAGAACAAAAAAATTAATTTAAAGAACCATTAGGCAGCTTCTTTATCCAATAAAGGCCCCAGTTTCCTAAGTTTATACCGGTGTTAACTTATGTATACAAAAAAAATTAACAGATCTGAAAATGCATCATCTTCCAGTTCAACAATTCAGAGAATAAATATACCCTATAATCACCGTTGGTATATCAACCCAAGGTTTCACTTACAAACATTATTCATCATTATACAAGCTTATTTATTATGAATCCAATGCTTTTGGTTAAATGTTGGTATACTTTGCCATACAATAACAACTTTGCTCGATGATGCAGTTATGTTAAAAGTGATAATGTTCATCATTTACACATCTCTATACCTAGGCTTCTACTAATTTCCTTCTAAAGTATGTTCATGTTCATCAACACTAGTTTTGTTTAGGTTTTTAAGATGCATGGAAGGTGTTTGTTAAAATGCTATAGTGGACTTTGTAGTATATGACGCCCAAAACTCAATTCAAGTGGTCACGCACTGCATCTCCTTCCTCTCAGGAGATGCAATCCAATATTAAACAGTAGGATCAGAGGTTCACGTCGGAGAAGCAAAGGCTAATTGAATGAACTAATAGAACAAGGAGACCTTTCCTTAAGAGATGAATAGAAGCATCTCCCCCTTTTCAAGATTCTATCCGGGCACTTTGATGTTAGTAATTGTGTGACACTCCTGCAATGTTTAACCTCAGCATAGTATGTGAGTTCTATGCTAATTTTAGGCGTGGTGCGTCGTGGGATAAGGTGTTCTATAGAGGAAAAATGATGCAACTAACATTGAAATCCATAAACGATTTGTATGGGTAACAAAATGTTCCCTTCAACAAGGATGACAATCTTGCGTTCCACTACTAGACTGCTGATGGTTGGAATTTTGATGAGGCCACTATGAAGGAGATCATTAGGATTGTTAGTAGGGTGGGAACCGATATTAATTCTCTTGTCAAACTAAGCTGGTCAATGATTCTGAAGAAGCACCTCACACCCGAGATGAATGGGTGGTACCACTTTGGGGCCTTTAGAATTGACTCAGTCAAAGTAAACATTGAGGTTTACAGTATGAGGCTGACAAATTAGTACGAAATTCAGAAGAAACTGCGATGGAATGGAGGTAGGAAAATGGTACGATCATTGAGACGGGGTTCTACAAATGCTGTTACGGTTTCCGCAACCTCATCTCCAAACTGTGCACAAAGCCGGTATCCCTCACTATCCGCACGACATATACTAGCAATCGGTGGGTAAGATTATAGTAGATTCTTTCTACATAATGGTTCATGATAATGTGGGTCCTTCATTGGAATCTAGAGTCGCGGCATTGAATGTGGGTGTCAAAAGGCTGTTGACGGAATCACATTATCAAAGGTCATGGTGCGATCACATGGGTAAGATTTTTGAATATCAGTTCCCCGATGCGATGAAAGTAGTTGGACCTATCTCTTCATTCCCAGGCCAGGGCATTTGGCAGAACGACGTGGGGACCAGCTCGGAAGATGCATGAATGTTGGATGAAGAGTCGTTAGCTGGATATTATTCTTAATTTTCTATAAAAATTTCATAAACTATGATTTTTCTTCACTTTTTATTTTGATAGGGAATTTAGAAAAAATCCATGTTATTTTGTGGACATAATATTATTATTATTACATGGATCTACCTTTAGCAAGTTTTATATTGAATTCATAGTGGTAAGTAAATATAATTTCCCTTTATTAAATTCAAGCCATTTTTTAATAATTTACTCTAGAACATGTACCACCACTTTATAATTTATACTATCAAAAATTATATTGTTTAAAATTCATTTATTTAGGCTCTAATATCCAAATTCAAGTATTTCAAAGCAATTTTTCAAAGCAAAATTCCTTTGAACCCTTGTGAAGTGCCCCTGTTCAACGAGTCACAAAAATACTGTGATGCGTTAAAGTATCATTATATTTTTTGTGACATTTCAAGATTGCAGTTTAATTTAGAAGTGTCATTAAATTTTGTGACAAGAGTTCAGTTTAGTGACATGTGCACATCTCACAAATATTTAGTGACACCTGAAAGTGGAGAGAATATTGTGACATTTTCGTATTATTGTCACAAAATATGCGTCACTACTGGAATTTTTTTATACTGATAATAGATTGCGAGATATAAAATAATATTAAGAAAAGTTTTGGAAAAAATGGTCTTTTCATAGACTTATGTAAAGACAGAGTTTAATTGTAATAATACAAAGGTAAAACATTTTAATTTCATATTAAAAATTTATAATGCAACGCACAATAGTTGTAAAGTTTATTACCCGATTAATTCAATTCAAAAATTTTATCTTTATTTCCTCTAATTTGAGTTTAAACTTTGGGTTTTCCCTGATTTGTGAAAAGATCGTGTTTCAACAGACGAACTCTAATATTGAATATATATATATATATATAATTATAAAATATTCCTTGAGACACTTTCATTCTTATGACGCTTCTAAAATGGGAGTCCCTATATTAAGCAACTCTATAGATAAGATACATAGTTTTTTCATGCGTCCCATTATATTATGTTTCTTTTTAATGTCTTAATTATATATGTATTGAGACATTTAATTTATAAGCGTCCTAATATACATCTATTAGAACACTCATAAATGTCCCAGTAATTTTAATATTGGGTGCCTTTGTAATGTTCTTATTATATATATAGTGGGACACTTTTAATAAGTGTCAAACAATATTAGAACGTTTAATTTTATTAGCGTCCTAATATACATTTTTTAGGACCCCTTTTACAAAAGTGTCCTAATATGCCCCTTTTTATTGTAGTGAAATAATCTCATTAATGAAAAAATATACATAATCAAAATTAAACTTTGATTATAATCCAATCAAATAAAAAATAAAAAACAAGACATGTGAAGAGTCCACCATTGATTGATTGATCTTTCACAACTGAAGAGGTACCAACTCATTAATTAAGGATCAACTTCTTATTAATGAATGGTTATTAAAACTCCACAATAGTCGTACTTAAATAAGGAATGCTCCTTATTATGAAAAGTAGGGTTAAGAAGCCACATTGTGGATGCTCTTACTCCTTCTGGTCCCTTATTTATAACAAATTTTGACCGACATTTTTTCCATGGCATGTTTGATCGTCAATAACTTTTTATCTTATACAATAACTTACATCGTATAAGATGTCATTAGATTTTCCGTAACACGTAGTTTTTAAAAAGTAAAATTTTATAGTCCGTTATCATATATAACTAAAGTTATCGGTGTTCTAACATATTTCTAAAAAATGTTAGAAAAAATGGAGAAACAAATAAAGAACCAGAGTACTTTACTACCGTTATTGTCAACAATAAACCACGACGGATATGAAACAGTTAGCGTTGAATAGTTGCTCGCAGCCGTACGTCCTTAGATATTCTATGTTCACGAAATTTCGTTCAAACTTCTGAACAATATAGGGCGGAGTTTAATTCCCGCGCATCAAAATTGTTAATGATTATTACTGCACTAGTTAGTAAATCGATTTCTATTCCCTAATTGTTTTTCCAAAGAGAAAAGTTACATGTATGAATTTATCTTCCTCATACAGGGTGACACGTAGAAATATGCCTCATAAAAGTTAAAAAGCATGGATTAACTATATCCTCTGAACTCAATTAGTACACTTATTATTTAACACTATTTTCTACGAAACTCAATCACATATTTGAATATATTTATAAAAACTAATATTGTAAAGTTCAAATTTATCTAGTTGGCAATTTTTGGAAGTTATACAAATATGGAATTGTTTTGTTGAAACATCAAAGAAAGAATGTTTGGAGTTTTATGGAATGACATAAGGAAATATGATGAGATATTTCGTTCATAATGTTTTCATTGGAGAATATATCAATTATTATATTTATGAGATTGAATTAGATTTATGGAATTGGAATTGATTTGGAATATTCAGCTATGAAAAAAGATATGGACGAGATAATCTAATCCCTTACTTGAAGGGATTATATTTGGTAATTCCTATCTCCAAGAGATTTGATTAATATCAGAATTTGAAATGGAGAAGGAATTATTCACGCATAAGAATTCAGAATTTTTATTTTGGAACGTACGGAAAGCTGAGGATTTGATTGAAAATAGAATATTGCGTGATATGTGTTTATGGAAATATGAAAATTATGAAATATTGATTTAGACGTGTATGAAGCATAATGAGTTTATGGAAAATCCCTATAATTATGGAATTCGATTTATGAAATATTATGGGATATGTTGAAATAAGTAAGATCTCTTTATTATGGGATTTGGATATACTTCAGAAGCAGATATAGAATTGAAATATTATGGAGATAATTATGGAGAGTGTCGATCGGCTCATGGACTATAAATAGAGGACATCATCGGCTGGATTACGTGGGAATTTAATTGAGAAAATCTGCATTTAGATTATCTATTTTTCCGAGAGTACTGCGAGATCATCAGACATACGTTTCAACATAGAGTGACCTACTGATCAAGTTCAGAGTCGTATACCTTAATTCCTCGGGATGAGGAGATTGAGCGTTGACGAGTTTCGAGATCAGAGGGAGTCTGATTAAGGCGGATCGGTAGCAAGCGGAGTTTGAAAATCCACACGTTAATTATTAGAAGATAAGTATAGTTGTATGGTATACTTTGTACCGTATCTTTCAGATTAGTGGATTTATTCGGAATTGGGCCGGGCCCCGCAGATGTAGGTGGATTTCACCGAACTACATAACCAAGTTGTGTGTGCTTGTGTGCTATTTTCTTTAAATACTTGGTTATGTAGGCTATGTTGGAACATAGGTTTAATAGTTAAGTTAAAAATGGTAAAACCAAAATTTTATTTGGTATCAAAGCATGATCACCTACGTTTTATCTTGGTTGTGTCAAGGAAAGTGTGATCAGCTTTTACCATGGCGGCAAAGGAAGGAGCTTCTGTATCTCGGCCACCACTAATGGATGGAACGAATCACAACTACTGGAAGGCTCGCATGAGAGTGTTCATAAATTCACTAGATGAACTGGCTTGGCACTATATTGAAATAGAATGCAAACCCCCAGTTGCTGAAAGTTCTAAAGGAGGTGAATCGAGTTCTAAAGAGCCAGTAGTGAAGCCTAAAGAGTCGTGGACTCTAAATGAAAAAAGGGGTGGCATGGCGAACTCCAGAGTATTAAATGGCATCTTTACTGCAGTAGATGAAAATCAGTCCAAGCTCATCTCTACATGTCATCAGGAAAAGAGAGCATGAGATATACTACAAACAATGCATGAAGGAACAAGTCGTGTACGTGAATCAAAACTACAAATGTTGGCCACACAATTCAAAAAATTGAAGATGGAGGAGGATGATGCTATTGTTGTGTTCAATGGAAATCTGAGAGACATCTCGAATATAGCGTATCAACTTGGAAAAACCTACAAGGAGTCCAAACTGGTGAAAAGACTTTGAGATCTCTTCCTCACAGATTTTTCTATGAAAGTTGCGGCAATAGAAGAAGCAAGAGATGTGTCAACCATGACTCTAGATAAATTAAGGGATCACTGCAAACCTATGAAATAACGTTGGAACATCCAACAAAGGATTTGGCATTCAAAACCCCTTCGTCAAGAAACAATCGTGAAGAGGATATCGATAATGTAAATGAAGAACTTGCTCTTACCATACGGAATCTCTCAAGGATGCTGAAAAAAGTGGTAAAAATAATCCTGAGGAAATTTTTATTAGGAACAGATCGCGGTTTGATAACTCTGGCAACAATTGTGAGCCACAGATGGATCAAATCACTCAGCAATTCTTAAGAAGTCAAAATGGAGAATTAACGCGGTCAAGAATGATTCAAAGCAGAGAATGTGAAGGGTATGGACATATCCCGGCTGATTGGGCCAACACTCGAAAGAAGCAAGGAAAATCATATGTTACCTTATGGAGTGAAGAATCATGAAGAGGAATTGACCAGTAATTATTTGGCTTTCAGAGCAAAACTTCTAGGAGACTAAAAAATTGGCACTGAATGTTCCAACATCGGACATGAAGAAGTCGATCTACGTTCCAACATAGTTCAGACAGCTAAAGTTCAATGTTCCAACATAGGGAAGGTAAGTGTAGAATACTCCTCAAGGAATGACTAAGACATGAGTATGAATGATGAAGATGTCTATGCTGCATATGAAAAGATGTATGAGATGTGACTCAAAGTTGTTGATGCTAACAAACTCTTGAAAAAGGAAAAAAAACCTCTTAGCTGCAGAAGGAAGAGAGATGGCATCCCTAGTGGAAAGACTCGGGAGGGAAATTGAGTTGTTGGAATTTAATCTAAGTTCGATGACAAAGAGGCCTGAAGTTTCCGAGACGACTATTAACATATTGAATTCCGAGAAAAATTAGATGATATACTCACTATGGGTCAGAACTCTGTCAGTCGACAAGGTATAGGCTATGGCAAGCCATCGAGAAACACTGTAGATTTCAAATTAGAGGTTCAAGACATGAAGAAAAAAGTGATCAAAACCCGGTAACACAAACCTCTTATTTGTAGCTACTGCACCTACCAAGGCCACACAGAGGATCAATGTTTTAAACTCCTCAGAGACATCATGAATTGACGACAACTGTCTTCATATTCCAACATAGATGATGTCCAGCGATCAAAGATGGTTCGAAAGGTATGAGTTTCTAAACGCACTAATACTTGCCTTGTTGCTCATACTTCTCTTATTGCACACTTTGGGGATTCGTGGTAATTTGATAGTGGATGTTTTTGACATATTACTGGATCGAAAAAGTAGTTGAGAAAGATCGAACCCTATGATGGCAGATTTGTCACCTTTAGCGATGGAAATAAAAGCAGGGTAGTTGGAAAAGGTGAGTTGTCTATAAAGGGATTTCCAACCTTTACAAATGTTCTGTTGGTGGAAGA
>JAULKM010167396.1:0-32319 GCA_032355605.1 Rubia tinctorum | reverse complement strand
TGGTATTAGCTGGGAGTGAAGGCTAAACTTGTATTTTGGTTTATTGTTTGAGTATTAATAAAACAAATCTTTCCCCTAAAAAAAGAAGCAGATGAATTGTAATTAAGATTTGTACAGAGTTATGGGAATGATCCGAGAAGAATCAGCATTCAATAGCGATACCGTTGGATTTTTCCTCTCGAGCATTATAAAATTGACTACAAGAACTCATAAATCAGATCATCGGTTCATCTGTAGTGGCGCAAACAAGATTAAATGAAAAGGTAAATTTTGGAAGAGTCAAAGACTGGTACGACCCATGTAAATTTACATAGCCCGTGCCAAGCCTGTTCCAGGTCAAGTTCTGAGGCGACTAAGTTCTCGGACGGGCCGTGTGCTTTTTCACAGCTCGTGCGCCAAGAAGTTGAAGAATGAGGTCTCCAATTCGCGGCCCTCCAGGTATTGAGCGACAACGCGCTCAAAAGAAAAAGACTATGATTCTTATCTGCGGCCCAATTGCTATTGCACGGGCTGAGCGATTAGTACACACGTGGAGCAACTCCAATCCGCTGCCCATGTACTTTTGCACGGCCCTTGCCGACGTGGCACTAGTGGTGGCATCAGGGTTTCACTATGGTTTTATTAGGTTTTTTTCCTAACTTGGGCCTTTAGAGGTCCAATTATCTTCTTCAATATAAGAAACCTTTAGTCTCCTAGGGTTTAATAAGTAGACTTAATGTAGATATCTTTTTCTTCGTAGGTAGGAAGGATTAGAATTCTCTCTCTCTAGAGTTGTTCTTCTCTTTGCCTTCTTTTTATTTCTTAGATTCATAGTATTGAATTCAATGAATGCAATGGATTTAGGAGAGACATCATAATTGTAATTTCTATTTCCTATAGTTTTAAGATTGGGTAGAGAGAGAAAGAGAGTAAGTCTTCTCTCTTCTTTTATTATTTCCTAGTTTATCCTTATGGTATTGAATCCAATGCTTGAATTGGGTTCAATGTCCATGATGTAGTGTAATTTCTTGGAGATTTAATTTGTATTCACGACTAGGTAATAATTTTGTGATATTCTAGATCATCATATTTTTTATGTTTATGAATATTCATGTTTGATTTGGACTTTAGATTATTGTGAGATTCATGTTCTATATATATATATATATATATATATATATATAAAATTCTATGATACACTTTAGCCATATAGGCCATGTATCGTGCTAGGCTTGTTTGCTCTTTAGGAATGACTGGTTAGGCATATTGTATGTTCGTGAGTCCCGGCTTTGTAAGTGTATGCATATATGACCGTGAGCACCATTCCAATTATCATAGCCTAACTTGACTGGATCGAACCCCAATATATTTGGCATGATAGTGTTTAGAAACTAGGGTTATAGTGTAGCAACCATTGTCGTTTCAACCCTAGAGTCATCATGAGACACTGATTCCTTTGCCTCTATAGGTATAGGGAGAAACATCTATAGTAGAGTGTATAGGATGTATTTCCCCTATGGGGAAGGAATTGTGGTATCCAAAAGTGTGATGAAATGCCTTTCCTAATTACGAAGGTGGTGTTAATAGGATTAAAATGGACTTAGGTACCTTTGTGTGACAAACATTGGGAAGTGTCGACTATCACCCACACTATGTGACATAGACATGAGATAGGTTCATATGTTTTGAATGCAATAGAATCTAGGATCAAAGTTATTTACCTGTCATTCTACACAAATATCCCCAAGGGTAGTTTAATATAGTTTGTTCTCTTGTTCTACGTGATTAGTAGATTTTAGACAAACCCCCCCAAAACCCATGCTTGTAGCACTTGCTATTCCCGACACAAAATCAGAGCGACGTCCGATTATGAGATGTGTTTAGTTTACTTTTAAATTATATTATCTCTGTGGATGACCCCGGACTTTGCACTAGCTACTCTGTAGTAGTTAGTAGTGAGCACGGGAGCAATAATATAAAATTATATCTTTGCATATTAGCACTCTGAGGGTTAACTTAAGCTCTCTCCTAAAAAGGTTGGTTCGATAATAACCCCGCGGGGTCCTGATCAAATTTTGGCCCCACTGCTAGAGATGCTAGTTTAAATTTTATTGCTAGCTTACATAACTAGTTGGTAGAGTAGTTTGTGTTTTACTTCTCTTCTTGTGTGTTTTTGTTTATGTATTTTTGTGTGTTTTTTATTTTTCGGAATATGTATTTCTTGAGTTCTTGGTTTTAACCGAGAACCATTGCTCTACAATTATGAATTTTGTGCGTTTTCCTTGTTTGTTTTTGTTTTTCTTTGAAATAGGTATTGATTGAGTTTTTGGTGTTTCCACAAAGAATCCTTGCACTACGATTCCAAAAAAATTATTTAAAAAAGAGAGGAAAAAAATGTGGAGAAGATAGGTTTAACAAGTGAGACTTTGTAAGATATGTCATTGCCACCACCCTACGGAGTCACGCTCTTCGTTGTGCGGATATGAGAGAGGGGTAGGAGTTGTTGGTTCCTAAGACTAATGGAATTGAGATTGGTACCCATACCACGATTCTTCAAATTTAGGGTTCAGTAGTCACTTGCATTCATGGTATTTACATGTATCAGGAAACCAACACTTTGATTTAGATAATTGGCCTTCCCCAACCTATACAATATCCCGACCAAATCAGAGTATCGAGAAATTTTGGAAGCTATAGATAATGTGACCATGAGTAATGATTTACTCTAATCACAATTGCATAGCAACATTAGAGATTTGGGAACTCAACTCTCCTCAAGCATTGCAATATCTGAAGTACAATTGAGTGATATAATGTAAAGAGTGAGCCAACTCGAAGCTCAAAATTCTGAAAATGAACCATCCTTAGTTGAACTTAAAATTTTGGTTGATGAATCCAAAGGGGATGGGGAGTGGTTTTTTTTATAACAAAGAAGTTGAGGAATGGGTTATTATACTTAATTCACCATTTTATCTATCTTTATCCCAACCCCCATCTATAGAACCTACTCCCACATTTTTAGAACCCATAAAGGAAACCATAGAGAAGCCCATTGAATATGCTAATCTTCCAAACCACCTAATTCCTCTAGGGTTGGCACCTCATCTACTACATCTTCCTCTTGGAAGATTCTTACCCCCATCTCTCCATTTTTTGTTACCTATGGGTTGGGGTACAAACCCGCACCATATAGATAACATTGGGGTTGTGCCGACGACCTTAAAAATATGGAGTTTATCGGGAGGAAACCAGAGCTTTTAAAAAATTAGTTAGTTAGTTTTTAATAGATTTTTTTATCACTTTTATCCTTCCACTCTTACGCCAAAAACATTAGACACCATTTTAATCCACCACCTAAACCACCACAAAATACACAACCTTGGTCGTACACACGTTTTTTTTGTGTGGATGTTGATTGATACTTGTTTAGTGTGGATTTGTAGTGGCTTGATTCAAATTTCATGTTGGGGTAGATTTAAGGATATTCAGGTGAGAGCAATGCATTGGGAAGTTATGATTGCCTATCATTTTGTTTACCTCCCTTTATTTTCATGTCATGTTTCTTATTTGAGGAATATGTGTGTTGTAAGTGTGGGGGAGGAAAGATGTCCAATTGTAGTGTGTTGTAGATATTTATTATTTTTGGTGTGTTTTCCTATTTTTAGTATTTGATTTTGGAACACTAGTACACTTGGTGTGCATGTTTGTTTTTTAGTAAATATATTATTTTTGGAGGAAAGTAAGCAAACGGGGTTTGGAGGAGTCCAAATCACGGACCGTGTAAACGTACATGGTTTGTGGTACTCAAAATGGTGGACGAGAAGAGGAATGAAACCCCAAATTCACGGGGCGTGTGGATGTGCACTCACACACCCTCCTATATCCAAATCACCATTTATTCCCTACCATCTCCAAAATACCACCCAAACCCATTTACCCTCAAAACCCTTGAAACACACAACTCAAAACCTATCCAATGTGATTTAATTCTTTATTCGATTTATGGTGCATGATACTGATTAGGGTGAACTTGCTTGATTAGAGGTTAGGAGTAGTATATTACGGTGATGGTATTTTGTGATTAAATTTCATGATTGTGCCACTAAGGGTAGATTTTAGTGTTCATTTTTCAATGTAAGTGCTCTCATATTTCCTTCCCTTGACATATGTTCTAGATTGTGTATATGCATTGAGGATAATGCAAACTTTAAGTGTGGGTGGGGGGGGGATTAGATAACACTTATGATTCTTAGTTGTTTCTATGTAGCAAGTAGATCTTCTAAGAGCACTTTAAAAAAAATAGAAAAATGAAAAAAAAAATATCCTGGCTAAGTCGAAAACCCAAAAGGGCGACTTAGACAACAATGGGAAAAACTCGTACATGTTGAAAAACCTATGAAAAATTGAGAGGCCAAATGGTGTGAATAAAGGTGAGGAGTGAGTTTGAAAAAGAAAAAAAATGTGTGAAGCTAGGATGAAAAACTGAGAGAGCTCCTAGGAAAAATGAGAGAAAATGGGAGAAATTGAAATCATTCTATGCTTCTCTTGATTTGTCTTTGGTGAAGTGAGCTAGTTTTATATATTTTGTATACCTTACCTCTTGAATTGGTATGATGGTTCTTTAGATTGTCTTAGTCTTTGGGATAAAGAGTGTGAGATATTCTTATATCATTGGGGGCTAGGGTAGTCTAGGAATGAAATGTTTGGTGTTTTGGGGGAATTCTTTGCATGCTGTGTTACTCTTAGATATTTTCTTGTTCTTGTCTACTAGAGGACGAATAAATGTTTAAGTTTTGGGGAATTGATGAGACTCTAGATGCATGTGTTTCCTAAGGCATTTAACATATCTTTTTTTAGCTTTTGTATGGTAGATTTCTAGATTTAGATGAGTTTATATTACAAGAGATTTAGATGGCCATTGTTGGTTTTCTTATCTAAATCCCTCATTTTGTAGTTCATTTACATCTAATGGATTCTATGTTCTTACGAGCATATAGATTCTATTCAATAGAAAATATTCATCTGGAAGCATTTCAAATTTAAGGGCACTTCTATCAGAAGAAAGAATATACAAAAAGGATAGCTAACCTAAACAACATAGCCCTGTGAAGTGATAAAGCCTCACAAAATACCACAATAGGTTCGTTACCAAAAGTTTTCAATTTCAAAATCTGTCATTCCAATCCCTATTAGGCGTAGTTACGGGTGGCATGCGATCATGAGAATTTTATAAGGAACTCACAAAATACATGCTTGAGAACCTAAGATAATTGCAGAAATGATTGAAAAGTATGTGCAGACTGATGAAGCAAACAATCGCAAGATAGAACGCGAGCGAGGTGAAAAAGGATAATGGAAGACCCACAGAGAGGTTTTGTCAAAAAGAGAAAAGGAAATATCCCCTTCAAAGGAAAGGAATTGGGGGTACAAATGACACCATATCTAGAAACTCCTTTGACTAAGCCGTGAAAGGAGATTTGGCAGGCGAACAGGGAGTTGTTTTTTTGAACCTATGCCAATGATAGTACCACTAGACACATGGTCTAGGGAATACCATTGTGCCTTTCACAAGGGCCATGAACATGACATCTAATACTACAGAGACTTGAAAAGGCAAATAGAAAAGAAATTGTGAAATGGTTATTTGAGCTAATACAGAAAAGAGGATGGAGGAAACCGGTACAACGAAACTAACAAAGTAGGAAACTCCATGGGAAAAACCCAGGGTGCAGTGAATATGCAAAGAAGGAATGAAAAAATAACAGCGGCGATAGATAATGAATAATACATGATGAACGATGCCCTAGAGAAAGTAATCCTATTGATCCATGGATCAACTAATTCTCTGGTAAAAATTCCTGGAAATTCAAGGCTAGATACTCTTCACCAAAAGAACCTATCGACAAAAGCCTTCACTGCGATGAGACAACAGCTTTTAGCGAAGAGGATACGGTTCCCAACACTTTTCTTCATAATGACCCTATGGTCATCATCGCTAAGATTGGAAAAGCCACAATTCACAGGGTATTTGTAGATGACGGGAGTGCAGTTGAAATGTTATTCGTTGATTGCTTTGATAAATTGGGATTCAGGTGAACTGATTTGAAGAAGTCTATATCCTTTCTCGTAGGCTTTACCGGATGAGCGAGACATCTTTGGGTAACATACTACTGTCTGTTACCATATGTGAGAATGATAAAATTTCAACTTTGTTGTCATGGACGTATAAAGCCCATTCAACCCCATCATTGGTAGGCCCTGGATGAATACAACGAAAGCGATATGGTGCCCACATCACTTGGTGATGAAGTTCCCAACTCTAGCAGTAATAGTAACGATTAGAGAAAATCAGCAAATAGCTAGGCAGTGTATGGTTACCACGATAAGAGCAGGAAGAAATACTAAACAACCAAAAATGGTCAGCACCATCTCGAACAATGGCTTACTTAAGCAAGCGGAATCTTAAGTGGATCTAGGAGAGGAAACTGAAGTTGTAATTTTGGATGATGTAGACACTTCCAAATGATTCAATATAGGAAAATATTATCCAACCAAAGTGAGAGAACATGGGAGGAGTCAATCTAGAAATTGCCACCCAGTATCTAAATATCAACAATTTGATCAAATCGGTTAATCAAAACCAACAAATCTTTTCTAGCGATAGACACAAAGTGGTCAAAGAGAAGGTTAGAGCATTGCTTCATGACGGTATCATGAAGGAAGTTATTTACCCTAAGTGGTTAGCAAACCCAATGATGGTAAAAAAGGTGGACACATGATGGAGGATGTGCATAGACTTCACTGATATAAACAAAGCATGTAAAAAATATTGCTACCCATCACCTAAAATTGACTAATTGGTGGAAGCAATATTAGGTAATGAAGTCTTAGCATTCTTGGATACATACAAAGGATACCATCAAATACTAATTAACCCAGAAGATACGTAAAAGACATCTTTCATAACAAGCTTTAGAGTGTTTTGCTACGTGAAAATGTCATTCGGACTAAGGAATGCTGGAGAAATATATCAGAGAGTAGTCAACACTGAATTTCACAATCAAATAGGATGAAATGTTGAAGCATATGTTGTTGGCATGGTCATTAAAAGCGAAATGGTATGTCAGTTCACGCAAGACTTGAAAGAGACCCTGGACATGCTAAGTGTCATTGGTATGAAACTCAACCCTAAGAAATGCATAATTGGAGTGGGTTCATGAAAGTGTTTGGGGTATAAAGTATCCACAAAAGGAATTGAAGCTAACTCAGAAAAATAGAAGTAATAGTTGACCTTCCTCAACCGTGAACAGTCAAAGAAGTGCAGGTGTTGATGGAATCCCTAGCACCACTTAGCAGATTCATTTCAAAAGCTTCTTAAAAACATTTCCCACTGTTCAAAATCCTTAAAAGGGCCAGGAAGTTCAGCTGGAATGAGGAAAGTCAGAAAATGTATGAGTTATTGAAGAAACAGCTCCAAGCGTTGCTAACACTGAAGTCACCGGTGCTAGGAGAAACTTTATATCTATACATGAAAATTTCAAGAAAAGCAGTAAGTTCCGTCTTGGCATGTTAACAAGGACAAAGATAATTGCCAGTATACTACATTATTAGGATACTGCAAAATGCAGAAAGATGGTACTTGCCAATTGAAAGATTAACTCTCGCATTAGTATACTCAACAAGGAGACTGCTAAGATATTTTCAAAGTCATAGTATAGTTTTGTATACTAACTACCCAATCAAGAATATTTTGAGCAATCTAGAATTGCCCGACAAAATGAATAAATGGACCATTTAATTAGGGTAGTATGAGATATAGTTTCAGCCGCGAACTGTAATAAAGTCGTAACCCTTAGAATATTTCATCGCAGATATGGCAAGCACATATGCACAAGAGGAAAGTACAAAATAAAATCTTGGATTAGACAAAGGGAAATTAAAGTGGATGGGCATCGCATGGAAACTGTTTGTGGATGAAGCGTCTAACAAAGAAGGCCGTGGTGCAGGATTGCTATTGGTAAATCCAGAGGAGGGAGAACACAGATACTTGCTTTGTTTCGATTTCCTACTCACCAACAACGAAGGAAAATGTGAAGAAATGATACGCATGTTGTACCTTAAAATTAATATGAAGGCCAAGAGTGTTAAGTGCTTTATCAATTCACATATAGTATTCTAGCAAGTGCGCGGAGATTACGAGGTGCGAGAGGAGTAGTTGATAAAGTATTTAAGAAGACTTTTCCAGCTTATAGGCCAACTTTAATACTTTGACATTCAAAATGCACCAATGAATGAAAATACCAAGGCAGACGCCTTAAGTAAATTGGCTAAAGGTTGCTTTGATTTTTTGTTGGGGAAGAATGATGTGAATGTAGAAGTCATACCAGTTAGAATGACTGTCACAACAACTATGTCAATGGTCCACACAGAAGAAACAAACTGGATGACACCATTGAAGGACTACTTCAAAGTGGGAAAAATTGTCAGCAGACAAGATACAGGCCGAAAAGTTGGAATTATAATCTCACAACTATGTTTATGAGGGGAAATCTTACACAAAAAGGGTTTCCTATCTCCATGGATAAAGTGTGTGGGACCATCCTAAGCAAGAGAAATTATGAAAGAAGTTCATGAGAGAATATGTGAGACACAACAAGGATCTCTAACAATCACGAAGAAGTTAATTCGAGTAGGGTACTATTGGCCAACCATGTTTAATGATGCGCATAACTTCGTGCTAAAGTGCAAAATCTATCAAATTAATTCTTCGGTATCGCATAAGCCACATGCCACTCTAACAGGGATATATGGAGCCTGGCCATTTGACAAATGAGGAATCGACTTGGTTGGATATTTTCCCAAAGGAGCTGGTAATGCAAAATTTCTTATCGTAACAATTGACTACTTCACTAAGTGGGTAGAAGCGAATCCATTGGGAAGAGTCACGACAGAATTAACATGAAAATTTAATTGGCAGAACATAGTTTGTCATTTCGGTGCACCCCAAACTATCGTCAAAGGTAATGGTATGCAATTCACAAGTAGAACCTTTACCGAATGGTGCTCGAAGTTTGAGATTGTACAGAAATTCACGTATGTAGCTCATCCCCAGGATAACAGCCAAGTGGAAGTAACTAACAGAACAGTAGTTCAAGGAATTCAAAAAATATTCGAGGGTAAGTAAACTGGTTGGGTAGAAGAGGTATCCAACACGCTATGGTCACACAAGACAATAGTGCAAGAACCAATTGGAGAAACACTGTACAATCTGGTTTACGGTCATGAGGTAGTAATAACAGTTGAAATTGGGAACTCAAGCCTTAGAGTGGAAATATACAATAAAGACGATAATCCTGAAATGATGAGATTGGATTTGGATGAACTTAAGGAGAAAAGAAAACTTGGAATGATTGCAAAAGCACAATACAAGGAGAAGTTTACCTGAGCGTATAATGAGAAATTCAAGAAGGCAAAATTTTGAAATTGTGATCTCATGCCGCGGAAGAATGAAGCAAGTTTGGCAGAAGAAAAGGGAAAACTATTTCCCAAATGGGAAGGCCTATACAAGGTAATGAAAGCACATTGATCCAGGTTCTAAGAGCTAGAAAGATTGGATTGCAGCAGTGTCCCGAGCACTTGGCATGTGATCAACCCAATGAAGTTCTATTTTTAGATCCTTAGTAGGAGATAGGGAAATTTCAGTTATATAGGAGCCATGATATAATAATTGGCTGTTTTTTTGCAGTTTGCATCACCGTTTGATTTCCGATGCGATATCATCACGGCGGTACATAATCAATATCAGAAAACATCGTTTGGGAAAAATTACCCGTAGTGTTCTTTACTTACATTTTATGCAAAATCCATAGTAAGACAAACAAAAAGTAGCAAACCATGTCACATCGCAGAGAAAACAAAATATCATATCTTGCAATTGTGAACAAGTAAATTTGCACAATCGTGACACAATAAGCTTTAAACATTGTCAAAGTACAAATAACAAAGTCAGACAAGCGACAAAAGTAAGCAATAGATCTTGCGGATTTGCACAGTACAAGTTTAAAACCTTAATTTTTCAAGCTATAGATCTTGAAAAAAACCTCATTTGCTTACAAAAACAGTGACATAAGAAAGAAAGAGATCTTGCAGCTTCGCACAATACAAGTTACTATATCAATTTTGCAAGCTATAGATATTGTAGCTTCGCACAATAAAAATTTACAATCTTAAGTTTGCAAGCTCTAGATCTTGAAAAACGGCTCATGTGCCTACAAAAACAACGACAAAATCAAGCAATAGATCTTGTATCTTTTCACAATACAAGTTTACAATCTCAATTTTTCAGGCCATAGATCTTGCAAAAAGGATTACCTACCAAACAAAGAAAGCGACAAAAGCAAACAATAGATCTTACGACTTCGTACAATATGGGTTTACAACCTCAATCTCGCAAGCTATAGATCTTGAAAAATAAATACTGAGGCAAAATGTGCCTACGAAATTAGCGACAAAAGCAAGCGATAGACCTTGCGAAGTAACATAAATCAAGTTGTCATACCCTAGAGCTCGCAAGCAATAGATCTTGCAACTTCGCACCAACTTTCAGATTGGTGACAATCAGTCCTCGTCAGCAACTCAAGACAAGAGAACAAGAACACGGTGATATCAATATCCAATAAATATGACACATAGCAATAGTCATAAGCAAACATAAGATAAGAAAAAATAGAAGAACATATTACTTTGAATGTGACCAATTCCTTCCAGGATACATTAAACTCGAGAAGAGGCTAAGCTTTTAAGAATCAAATATAAGATTTGTAATGTCACTCCTGTTCCCGCTACTATGCTACCAAAAGGGTAGAGAGTTGAAAGATCGGGGTCCTCCACAGAGATTTTAGGAATCTAATAATCAACTAAACAAAGTCGCGATCGGGTCGTCAATCCGATAATGCATAAGGAATAATATGGTATGCTAAAACAGGCTTTGGGTGGGGGTGTTTAACTAACAACTACTGTCATGCAAGTTAACAGAGAATAAACTAGCACTTGAGGAAGTATTTGGGTAACATGAATAATGTTTTTTGATCTTCAATTCCATCACATTCAATACATATAAACCTATTCTAGTGTTCATGACACGTAGTGCAGACAATGGTCAAAACTTCCCCTCATCTATCACATAAGGGTGCGCGTATCAAATCTTTCATTAGCCTCGCCTTGCCTCTGCAACTAGGGTAGTGCAACAACGACAATTACTCATTGCGCAAGTCTGATTCTCCCTATGCTATTAAGTCCCGAGTAGAACACTACAAATGCTCTACCTCTAGGCTTACAGAGGTAAAGGAAGTAGGCATCTTATCAAAGGCTTTAGGTTTGCAAAGCTAACCCTACTTTTCTACTCTAACTATCTCTATCTAAAACCCTTCGGACCACCTCACCGATTTACTAGCGTATGATTGATCCTAACATTGACTCGGAAACCGACGTGCACATACCCACATGGTTCCGAACTACCATTACCCCAAGCACATCTAGTTTTTCTTCCCCAGGGGAAATCAATGATTTCACCAACATGAAAGTAGACTACGGTGTGTGCCAATCTTAGTGTAACAATCATGCAATTAACAAGGACATGAATAACAAGCCAACATAATAATCACAAATACATAGAAATAGGTAGATCTAAGGAATTTCACAAAAAAATATTAATTTATGAATACAAACACAATACCCAAGTAATTAACTACTCCCTAAGCACTAAACCCAAGTATTTCATTAGATTCAACACTTTTGGGCAAAATAGAAATAAAGAGAAGAAGAGAAAAGATTCTAGAGAGAAGGAAGAGCTCCTTTCTCTCTGTACCCTACTCTTGAAGTTTGAAATAAGCATAAAATTCATCCATGAAATTGATTGAATTAAATGACATAGATCTAAGAATTAAGAAAAGAAAATTAAAGAGAACAAGAACTCTAGAGAGAGATATAATTCTCCTCTTCTTTCTACCTACCAAAGACTAGAAGTCTACATTATGCCTACTTAGTTCATCCTACAAGACTAAAGGCTCTTCTTACACATAGAAGTAGGGAATTGCGCCTTGAAAAAGGCTAAAAATAGGTAAAAAACTCCTAGCATCTGCAATTTGCACGACCAGTGAAAAATAGTTTGGGCCGTGTCAGCGCGGGACGTGCATCACGGTAGAGTCCGTGTAGCTTTCTGCTGGCGCAAGCCGCACAGACCGACATGGGTCGTCGCTGGTGTCGCGTTTTGAACTTCTGATTTGCACACCCGTGTCGTTTGGTGCATCCCATCAGCTAAATGTAATTTTTGCTTAGTTAGACAACAAAGTCCACCCTGTGGGTTGGTCTTCACTTTTAGAACTTGAACTACGCGGATCGTTTGAAATGACACGGTCCGCGACCATTCTTAGCCATTTGGAGTGAGTTTTGGGAATGGATGGCACGGCATGCATGAACCTACAAGGTCCGGGTTGAGTGGCTGTTGCATGACCCATGTTGGCTGGCACAGGCAGTGCTAGCTAACTGTGCTAGGATTTTTAGCCTCGTGCCGGCCGGACGGTTCAGCCATTTTACGTCGCCTTCCGTACTTGGATTGCACTGCTACAAATGAACCACTGATTCAATTTAAGAGTTCTTGAAACCAACTTTATATTGCTCGAGAAGACGAATCTAACGGTGCCATCTAAAATGATGATTCTTCTCGGATCGTTCCCAGAACTCTGTGCAAATCCCAGATTACAATTCCTTTGCTTCTTTGTATTCCTTTTTGACCCTTCTATCTTATACCTCATTTTGAATTGTGGCCTTTAGTCTTCTACCATCCTTTTGAGTGGCCTTCTACTATATACTACCACCCTGGTGGATGACCTTCTACAAACTACGTTGAAATTCTCACGAGCAACTTACCAATAAGCTCACAAAAAAATCTAGGTGATTATGAGGACAATGTGTTCATTAGATCCAATTAAGTCTACAAAACTAGGAATTTAGATAAGAAAACCAACAACGGTCATTCAAACCCTTTGTAAACCTAACTAAAACTAGCAATCAACCAAACAAAAAATAATAATAAATGTGTCAAATGAATTAATTAACGCATGCATAAAGTGCAGATCAAAATGTTTGGAGAAGTAAATTATTACATCAAAGAAAAATAAGTTATCTACGCCTTGATACGCGAGATGACCCAGTAGAAGAAGAATCAACAGAGTGGCGGAATTGCTCGGCCAGATATTCATCCTCTATATAAAATATGATCATAGAGCCACTTTATATGCAAGTAAGAAGGATGATGGGTTCGACCACTTCGCTGCATACGATCAAGATGCTTCGCGTAGTACATTTTAAAGTCAGTTATATGACAAAACTATTCACGATCAAGTTGAATACTCATGATATCCACGACATCTTGATAACTTTTATTCAACTCTTCCAGGTTACGTATCTCTTCCAGTAGCTGACAAATAAACAACCTAATAGATTCAGATACATTAATCTTCTTCCCACTAATACTCATAGTTAGATACCCATGGCTATTGGAAACACGAGGCTCTCCATAAAGGGACTTGAGTTTATCTTTTTAGTCAATACAAGCTTGGTCAAGCTTGTGCACGCATGAGTTAAGATGGTCACACTCAGCACAAAGGTGATCATTTTTACTACGCAAGTGGGTATTCACAACAAACTGTTCATCAAACCTGCTCTGTCACCCTGAGAACAGGTAGAAAGGTGATTGCATTCATCCTTCTTCTTTTTCATATGATCCATTAATTGGTCAATTCGAGAACACTGTTTATTTATGATTGCATCTTCTGATGAGCCTCACATACTTTACTCGCAACAATATTCTTTACCTCTTCCTGATGACCAATCATTGTAACCAAGCTTAGATGTTATTGATGATTAAGATCATTCCGTTGGGTACAAAATCCTTTTAACTCATGAATATGGTCTTGCGACTTGTTTATGGCCTTCTTCCATCCAAGCTTCAGATTGTTGATGGTAAATAACAGAGACAGACACCCAACGACAATGCCCACTCTTAAACATGAATGGGAAGATTGAGCGAACGTACGTAAACACCAACACATTCAAGATCAACTAAGTTACGAACAATATCATTGTCAAGGGATTCAATATTGTAGCAGTCGGGTAAAAATTTACTGCAAGGATAAATCACAGGACTGGATGGAGATGGCAAAGAAGTAGGGACACGCCATCCAAGACGTAATGGAATAGGTCCCAAAGAAGAATTTCCAACATTAGAAAAATGACCAGAAGAAATAAGCTCAAGATATTCCTTGGATAGGGATTCAGTAGCTTCAACTAACTTAATAGGGCACGAAGAATAGTAGGATATAAACTCAGGACAATGCTGAAAATGAACACTAGATCCCAACGAGTCAAAAAGGTTTAAAAACTTATGGTCGACCTAAATATTAGAACCCTGCATATGAACAAATATGAAGAAAAAGTACAAAATTAGAATTGATATACCAAATTAAGATCCAAAGTAGTACATATAGTGCATACATTCATCAAAGTACCAATATATATTACATATAAAAATGGTCTCAAATTTAGCCATAATTCTAAGATAAATTAACATTGAAAAGAGAAGTGGACGCATCCTAGACAACAAGAGAAGAATCCTCATTGTTCACATTTTGAGTACAACTCTCAGTGTTTGCATTGACCTCCGGGTTAGAAGAGGGCTCGGGATCAGGAGAAGAAAATGAAAGGCTAACAAGATAATCAACTTGACAATTTTGCAGCTCAGAAATAGAAGGCAATGATCGAAGACCGACAAGATGCGATAATAAGGCATAAGGATGCCCACCATCAGAAATATTTTTCACAAATTTTGCATCAAGTGCTGTCTTTTGCTGCTCTAATTAGCACTTAGCCAATGAAGACGATCCATTCGCTTTCAAGGAAGAATTCTCCTTTCAAAGCTCTACCAAAGCCTCGTACCAACCAATGTTGCGAGTAGAGCTAGAAATCTCCTCGAAAATTTTGAATCAAGATTTTTTTTGAAAAGCTGATCAACAAGAACTAGGGGTAGCTAGGCGAAGTAGGACCTTTAGTCCGCATATCTTCCAACTCAAAGCGGAGCTTATTGACTTCTTCTTCAGCGGCTTGCACATGCTTCTCAGTAGCTTCAAATGAGATCCTCATAGCCTCGCACTTATTCTCGCTAGCTTTGTACTGCTCCAACAGTGAACTGTCTTCCTGGGAAAATTTGCCACCCTGCTCACCAACAAGCTGAAGACTCTCGCCAATCTTATAACATCAGTAAAAAAAGACACAAATAAAATGTAAACATTCATACATCGTAATAAGTAGAATGAATGGTCCCCTCTAAACAAAACAAAAACCATTTAAGAGCTACAATGAACATACTACAACCATTAATTCATGAAGAGATCTTAGAAAAAGTATAATGAATGGTCCCATCTACCAATAAGTTACTACTTCCCAGTGAAGACTTAGAACGGGAGTGAATAGTGTGACTTATCTTCTCAGAGAGCCCCAAGGCGGTCGACGAACCACCACTCTGTTGCTTTCTTTTTCTTTGTTTAGTAACAGCGGTTGTATCCTCTATGAACACCTTCCCTTTAATAGATGTTAATTGAGAATTCTCTTAAGTGAGATTCTTCTGAGAAATATTATAAGCAATGGGGTCTTGTGGTTAGACATGCATGCTTTCAATTTTGTCAGATTCATCAGCAGGAATAAATGACCTGTCAATGGGACGCCAACTATATCCGTATCTACAATTCAACATACATCAGAAGTTATGAGAACAGGCAAACGTAACTGAGAAATATGAAAATTAAGGGATTAAAACAACGCATATGACAGAGGAAAACCATACGATAACAACAAACAAACACCTTCTCTTTCATATCCAGCATGGCGAAGACCTATCTAGTGCTCCCTGAGTTTTAAGACAACCTCGGAATCACCGGTGAGATGAAACCCTAGCTTGAAAACCTTAGACTTAGGAACATTATAGTTCCAAGCCGGAAGAGTCTGTTCGAACTCAAGGTCTAATTTCACATAAATGTTATTGCCCACACAAACTGCAATTACTAGGAAACCCACTGACCAACTCAATAGTGGGAATGACAGGATAAAAAGTGAATCAGTCAGATGAGTTTTTTACCTTACAAAGCTGATACAGGTTACGAAATAAGTCAATTACAAAAGGGACATTGGCTTGGGTACACACATAGTGGTAACCTACATTGATCGTGATACTCTTAGTATTAAATTGAGACAATGCGATTCAAAATATAAAAGTAAATCTATGATGTGCTGGGAAAAAGGAAAAGCAAGACCAAATTTTAGATAATCTAAATAATAGGATATATAGCCAATATGAGGAGTGCGAACACTTTCAGAGGCGAGAGGAGCTGTGAGCTCAAGCAAAGGCATGAAAGGAAAATTAGTTTTAAAATTTTCCAAGCATTCGTCGGAGAAAATGCTATTAATGGCAGAAGAACCGGTGGGATGATCGGAATCCTCCCCAAACATAATGTCATCAACCGGGACTTCCTCAATAGGAAAATCAGTGATATTAGAGGTAAGAATTTTGGCATAAACAACTCCTAAAAATTTGAGGATAAAAATTCTATTAATTAGAGCCATAAAATACATAGGGTATATTCCTGAAAGAGTTGAAAAAAGAAACACAAAAAACACGCCGGAGAAGACAAGGGGAACTTCTAACCAAACAAAAACAACAAAATTTGTAAAATGGAGACACAACACAGACTCACAATTGAGAAAAATGCTTAAGAAAGGGGAATAAAAGTAATGGCAGAGAAACTTACAGTTTAAGAAGGTGGAGAACGACGATGCATAGGAACAATAAGAAGGGAAAATGGGAAGATGAAGGACTGAGACGTTTGAGGAACCAATAAAAATAAGTATTTAAATTAAGACACTGAAACATCAAAGTTAAGGAGTTAAATCAGCCGAAAACACAATGTTGGAATTCTGATAAAAAAGAAGCTACCTTTTGCAGAATAAGAGAAGGTGACGATATTTGAATGGGCAATACACTGAACAATGACAGAGTTAAGTGAGTAAATTCAAAGCACCTATAAGAGAAAAAAACATAATGGCAAGGGAGAAAGTCAGAATAGCGTAGGGAATAATGAGGAGAAAATCTCAGCTTAATGAAACAAGATTTGAATAGCTAAGCCTATCAGAAATTTTACACTTGAAACGTATATTGAAATTCAAGATTAAAAAACTACACATCTAAATTTTTTTGCAAGTGTAGCCAAGAAGCAAACAACACTTCGCAAAGATAATATAAGTTACCCCGATGAGAACATGTTATTACACTTTAGGAAATAAACAAAACAACATTTCGCACATATTCCACAAACATAGTCATTGGTTAATATTTCATAGACTTCATGGCTGGGGGGGGGGTTATGGTGTATACCTAGCCCATAGATTAGAAGTTGTTGGCCTTTAGGCCTAGCCCGAGGTTCAGCCACAAACTGATAAAGACAGAGTCATGTCCAAGAATACTTAACCACAAACTGAGAAAGGCATAATCATGTCCAAGAGGACTCCTCCACAAAATTAGAAAGACAGAGTCACGTTCAGGTTCACACTGACCATAGAATGAAAATCAACCATCTAGCCTGACCAGGAATACCACAACAAAGAATCACAAAATTTGTTAAATAAAAATGCATTATTGTGGTGCATATGCATAATTATGTTAATAGTCCGGACCATATGAGTGTGTGCATGTGGGTCACCTAGTCAGCATTACGATCAATCATACATTGGTCTTAACTGGAAAATTGGCTCGAAGGGTTATGGATAGAGATAGCGTTAGTAGCAAACTAAGGGTATCGTCACTCAACCCTAGATTCATTGATAAGGTTCTTCACCTCTTTTGAATTTGTAGGCCTAAGGAGAATCATTCATGGTGTAATTACCAGGACATAATCATACGGGGCAGATTCAAATCTTACAGCAGGCAGGGCCATTGTTGCACTCCCTTAATTATGGAGGTGGTGCCGATGGAAAATTACATGTGAACCCAACGTGATAGGCATGGGGAAGTGTGAACCATTGACCACACCACATATCATAAACACTAGAATAGGCTTGTACATATTGTATGTGATGTAATCGAGGATCGAAACAACACCGATTATGTTACTCAAAAACTCCCCGAGTGCTAGTGTATATAGTTTATTCTCTTGTAATTCGCATGCTAGTAGTTGTTAGAAACCCCCCCCCCAAATCCCATTTTAGCCATACTATCTATTCTTAACACGTGATCAAATTGATTACCTGATCGCGGCTATGTGTAGATAACTTTTATGTTCCTAGCTCTCTGTTGACGACCCCAGTTTTGCCACTATCTACCCAATAGGTAGCATAGTAGCAGGAACGAGAACAATAATATAATTTTCTATCTTTGATCCTTAAACGTCATCTTCAGGGAGGAGAGGTGGGTTAAATTTTGTCACCACTGCTGGGGATGCTAATTTAAATGTCTAGTGGTTAACTTGTATAGCTTGTTAGTTGCGTAGCTAGTGTTGTTCTTTTGTTTGTTCGTTGTAGTCCACAATAGGTATTGCTTGTGTTCTTGGTGTGAACCGAGAATCCTTGCACTACGATTCCAATTTTTTGTCTTTTCTTTGCTTTGATTTTAGTTGGGAAAAATGTTAAGAAGAGAGGCTCAACGAATGAGATTTTGTAGGATATGTCATTGCGACCACCCTACAAAGTCTTGCTCTTGGTTGAGAGAATATGAGAGAGAGAGGTAGGGGTTGTTGGTTCTCAAGGCTAACATGATCAAGATTGGTACCCATACCACGATTCTCCCAGTTCGGGGTTTAGTGGCAACTCAAATTTGTGGTATGGAAATGCATCGGGAAACCAACACTTTGGGTTAGATAGTTAAAATTCATCAATGTATGCAATTCCCCAATCCCAATCCCTAGCATTAGTTCCCCAATCGGATTATTGAGAAATTTTGCAAGCTATAGCTAATGTGACCAAGAGTAGTGAGTTACTCCAATTATAATTGGGATATGTTCATATAATACAATGATTTTGGGATCTTTTGTGCTCTTTTGGTATGATTTTGTGCTTTGGATACTCCATTTTGCCTTTTATTTCTATTAGGAGAGTTAAGAACGACTCTACTGCTCTTATCACTTTTAATGCGGACTTTGTGAGTCAAGGTAATGATCGGAATATTTGAAGACCATGAAGAATACTTTTTGAAGACAATAAAGATCAGAAGAAAGGAAGAGGAGACTACTGAACTTAGACAAGAAGAAGACAATATGTGAGGGTAGCTACTCTTCCTGCCGCGACTCGCGACGCATGTGTTGCGACTCGCGACCAACCGCTGTCCAAATCTACTTTTTGATTTTTTTGTTCTATAAATAATCTATTGTTTTCTCCCTTTCCATAATCTTCTTCTTCCTGACTCCTCGGCCATAAAACACTAGTTTTCACCTTTTCCATCTTTCTTTCATCTTGAATTTATGTTTGAATTGCTATTGTTGTTTCGTATGAACTCTAGTAGCTAAACTTAGTCTTGGGAGCAGTTGATTAAGGCTTCTAAGCCCATGTCTTAAGACCTCTATGTAAGCTATTTAATGCTTTGCTATTATGTATTTATTGTGCTTTGAATTTTGTTGTTGAACACATTAATGGTGTTGGAAGTTTAAGTATATGAAATGCTTATATGATTGCTTGTTAGGGTTAGGAGAAAATAGCTTATTTTCCTCTCTTTTGATATGGAATCCAAGAAAATGAATTAGGGCTTCTAATATGATTGATGATTTGATATATGCTAGAGGAATGTGATAATGTTGAATTCGTTGTCATGTTTGTTTTAGGTAGAAAATAAGAGAAGTTTATGAACGTTGAACATTTTTGACTAATCTTGTGTAAATGTATGAATTGATTCAATGCTTAGACACGGGGTAGTGTTTATAAGTGTTACCAAGGTTGTTGATTCTTTGTACTTAATGTCATTAATGGGATACTTTTAGGCGTTGATCGACTAAAGGAGTCGTTAGTGAAGTTTAGCAAGAGATGTTGAATTCACTCTTGTAAACTACTATCAAAGAAGGGTAGAATATTTATCTTCACAACAAGTAGTGAAAGTATTGAATAGGTTATATGTTCAAGGATGGATAAGAGGCTTGTAAGTAGAAATCAATTGCGCCCAAAAACCCATAATTTGGGTTTAATCTCTTCTTAGTAGTTTGTTGCTTATTTACTATATTCACGTTGCTTTCTAGTTTATTTATCTTTAAATTCATAACTTAGAAAAACCGACCGAACCCCCCCTTTATATGCTTTCATATATATATATATATATATATGTATATACACACATATATCTATATCTAGTGTAGTATTTACCCTTAAATGTGTAAAAGCTTAGAAAAATCCCTTTTCTCCGTGGATAACTCCGACTTTCTATTATCTACTTGGTTGTAGTTAAGAGAACTTTAGGGCTTAAAAATAGTAACTTTGAGAGGTACGACGATGACTTCCCAAATTTTGGCGCCGCTGCCGGAGATTAGGCATTTATTTTTAAGTGTTTGAGCATATTATGTTTGAGTATGTGCTAGTTGTGAACATTTTTTAATTTACATATATTTAATTTTATTTAATTTTTTTAGCTTGGAGACGTATTGTATGAGTTCTTGGTGTATGGTTCGTACTCGATCCTCTTCACAAGAACCACTACACTAGGACCCTGAGTTAGAGTTGAACTTGAAAAGGGCTAGGATGCTTTCTTTGGAAAGTGTGAATAATAACCCTCCTAGTGACCATTTTGGGAACCTTATTCCTCTATGGATCATCCAGAGGAACATGAAGAAGAAATTCTAGGAGGAGAACCTCAACACCTTCCCATTCAAGGAAGGAACATCCCGTTGAGACAAATTCCATTGAGGGAGGTTATGGCTCCCAATCTACAACAACAATTGATGTGTATCACATGTTCGGTGGTTGGAGCTAATGGGAATTTTGAGTTGAAGTCACGATGGATACACTTGCTACCATCCTTTCTTGGTAGGCAAGGAGAAGATCCTAAGAAACACCTCCTTGATTTTCATATGATTTGTATTGGGATGCTTCCCGAAGGGGTAAATGATGAGCTTTACATATTAAAGGCTTTCCCATTTTCATTGCGAAATGCCGCAAGGGATTGGCTCCATTATTTTCCACCCGGGGGCATCACCTCTTGGATTGCGTTGAAGAGGAAGTTTCTCTCAAAATAATTCCCGGCCTTAAATCCTCTATCTTGAAGAATAATATTAGCAATATCATCCAATGGCACGAAGAGTCCTCTTATGATTATTAGGAAATGTTAAAGAAACTTCTCGCTAGTTGTTTGTATCATGGCTACTAGGATGAAGATTTGGTCTGTTATTTCTATAATGGTCTTATTGATCAATATCAAAGGCTAGTGAGGGGATCTTGTAATGGTTCTTATGGAAACAAGTTCTCGAGGGAGACTATGAAGCTATACGAGAAGCTAGCCAAAGAATCGAGAAATTTTAGCTCAAGAGCCAATTTGAGAAGGAAAAACCCCAACTATGCAAGTGCTTATTCCAACCATGGAAAGCTTGAAGACTAAGCCTCGACCCTTAATTCTGTGGTTAAGACTTTGATGACACATTCCGGGAAAAACCTCATGTAAAATCGTGTGAGATTTTTTCGTCTTCGCATCCTACGGATTCATGCCCTACTTTGCAAGACAATTATGCAGAGGAAGTGAGTGCCATGAGATATAAATGAGGGAAAGGATACTAAAATCAAGGGTATCATGGATATCAAGGCTACCAAGGAGGTGAAGGATACCCAAATCGGCCTTACAATGCGGCTAACCAAGTCCACCCATATCTTCGATATGGGAATGCACAAGGAGGTCAAAATGCTTAACCTTATCGTCCTCCTCAACAACAATATTGGCCACCACAACCGCAATACCAAAGGCTTGGTAATAATCCCCACAATCAAGGTGACTGTTCGGGGATGTCAAAGGAGGAAATAATGCAAGCCATTGGAAAGTTAACCATATGTGCGAACAAGGCCAAGAAATACCAAGAGAATACCGACCCTAGCATAAAAAACCTGAAGACTCAAGTGAGCCAAATGGCTCAAATCTTGAATTGAATGGAAGTAAGAGATTCCGAAAAACTTCCAACTCAACCGGAGCTTAATCCTCGACAAAATGCGAGTGCTATCACTTTGAGAAGTGGTAAGGAGGTTGGAAATTCCTGGGAGGATAAAATTGTTGAAAATGAACCTGTTGTGGTTGAAGTGTTTGAGAAGGAAGTTCAGGAAGAGGCTGAGAAAGTGGCCAATGACAAAGTGAGGAAGCGAAAAGAGAAGGAAGAAGAGATTAACATTGACAAATCGATATCCATTCCCGAGCCTTCATCACCTCCTCGCAAGAAGGAAAATATGGTGGAAATCCCCCATATGTACCTGAACGATCGTTTTCGGAGGCTTTGAATGACAAATGGAGGAAGGAAGACAACAAGGACATTTATGAAGTCTTTTTGTAGATGTGAGACAAATATTCCTCTATTGAATGCATTGAACAAATTCTTAGTTATGCTAAATTTCTTAAGGAATTATGTGTTGTGAATAGATAGCAAAAGGCAAAAAATAAGCTAAAGAAAAGGATAAATGAGAATGTTTCCGCTTTGAAAAAAGCTAACCATCCCCTGCATGCTAGGAAACACACACTTTGAAAAAAGCCATGCTTGATCTAGGTGCATCCATAAATGTGATTCCTTACTCTTTGTATGAAAGTCTCAATTTGGGTACTTTTCATAAAACCAGGGTGGTTATCCAATTAGCCGATTGTTCTAGTGCATACCTAAGGGTATAGTCAAGGATGTGTTGGTTAAGGTGGGTTCCTTAATATTCCCAGCAGATTTCTATGTTCTAGATATGGAGCATGATAAACATGCCGCTCAAATTTTGTTGGGGAGGCCATTTTTGAAAACTTCTAGGACAGTGATTGATGTGCACAATGGTACCCTCACCATGGAATTTGATGGGATTAAAGTAGAGTTAACATAAATGACTCTATGAAGTATCCTAATGAAGAATATTCTTGCCATGATTTAGATGTTATAGATGATGTTGTGCAAGATGTGTTTGAATTAAATGGTGATGATTCCTTATTAGTTTATCTAGAAAGTGATAGTCAAGATGCATACAATATATATTCTATGAGTACTAACTTGAAGGAAGGTTTAAAGACTTGAATGAGCTTCAAAAGATGAATTCGAACTACCTTCAGAGGAATCCAAGAAATCGGAACTCTTGCCATCAATAGTGAAAGCCCCAATGATTGAGCTTAAACCATTGCCAAGTGACCTCAAGTATGCATTTCTTGGGGATGGGGAAACACATCCTGTCATCATTTCGAGTAAACTTACCCAAGAGTAAGAGGAGAAGCTAATGGAGGTTTTGAGGG
Source organism: Rubia tinctorum (assembly GCA_032355605.1). Taxonomy (NCBI): domain Eukaryota; kingdom Viridiplantae; phylum Streptophyta; class Magnoliopsida; order Gentianales; family Rubiaceae; genus Rubia; species Rubia tinctorum. The sequence continues at coordinate 8,810 of JAULKM010167396.1, read as the reverse complement.
AAAATAAGGAAGCAATTGGATGGACTATTGCCTACATCAAAGGTATCAATTAGTCAAGACTCTCTAATTTATGGCCACTTCTCTATGGTACCAGTCGTTTCTTCATTGAATTTGCTTTCCCAATAGGGTCACGATTCAACTTTGATTGTTATGGGCTAGTACAAAGATTGAGTCCTAGACATGCGGATCTAATTTTAAAATCTGGAACAGTAACAATGAAAATGGTCCCCTCTTTAGTGAGACAATATGAGCGAATTCCCGAACCAAAATATGTTATTGCTATGGGAGCATGCACAATTATAGGAGGGATGTTAAGTACTGATTCTTATAATACTGTTCGAGGAGTTGATAAACTAATTCCTATGGATGTCTATTTACCAGGATGTCCACCTAACCCGGAAGCGGTTATAGAGGCTATAACAAAACTTTGAAAAAAAAAATATCTCGAGAAATCTACGAAGATAAAATTAGGTCTCAACTAATGAACATGTGTTTAGCCTATCCACTTGCATGCACCAAAGCTCTTTGGAGGATGAGGAAAAACCCATACGACAACCTCAACGTCATTTGAATCCGCCTATGATGGAGGTGGTATAGGCGGAGATTCTCAAATTTCTTCAATCCGGAATGATTTATCAATTTAGAATAGGAAATTTGAGTCCAACTCACATGGTGCCAAATAAGAGTGGGGTAATGGTGGTTGAGAATGACAAGGGTGAAATGGTTCCTACTCCCGTCGTTTCCATTGACTACCGAAGGCTAAATACGGTAATCCAGAAAGATCATTTCCCGTTACCGTTCATTGATAAAATACTCGAGCGACTTTCAAGTCACCCCTATTACTGATTTTTGGCTGGGTACTCGAGTTATTTTCAAGTGGCCATTGCCTCGGAGGACCAAGAGAAGACGACATTCACATGCCTCTTTGGTACGTTTGCTTACCGGCGTATGCCTTTTGGGCTATGTAATGCCCCGCCACTTTCTAAAGATGTATGGTAAGCATTTTCTCAGAATTTGTTGAAAATTTTGTTGAAGTATTCATGGATGATTTCACCATTCATGGTAATTCTTTCAATAATTGTTGGGCAAATTTAACACAAGTTCTTAAGCTTTGCATTGATACTAATCTTGAGTTAAATTTTGAGAAATGTCATTTTATAGTAGAACAATGCATTGTCTTAGGCCATATTTTCTCCTCTAAGGGTATTGAAGTAGACAACGAAAATATAGAAATAATTCAAACTTTGCCTTATCCTACTAATGTGCGCCGATTCATCAGGGATTTTCCACAACTGCATCTCTTTTATGCAAGTTGTTGCAAAAGGAGATGAAATTTGTGATGGATAAGGGTTATAAAGGGGCCTTCAATTCATTGAAGGAAAGGTTGGTCTCGACCTCTATTATTCAACCCCAGGATTGGTCTGTGCCTTTTGAGATCATGTGTGATGCAAGTGATTACGCCGTCGCAGCGGTGCTTGGTCAAATAGTGGGGAGAATGCATCACGCCATTTACTATGCATCCATGACTCTCAATGATGCCTAAAGGAACTACTCCACCATGAAAAAAATAATTGTCTGCTGTGGTAATCACTTGCATTCACTGTCATTTTTTCTTGTCCCTTGTAAATTTCCTCCCCATTTTACGAAGGCTAAAAAAGATAAGATAAAATGTGATGCTAAGTATTATGTGTGGGATGATCCCTTTTTGTGGAAACATTGTGTTGATCAAGTAGTTAGGAGATGTAACCCTGATAATGAAGTGAATTCAATTCTTGCTTTTTGTCATTATCATTTTGGAGCAATGAGGACTGCTAGGAAAGTTCTTGAAAACGGCTTTTATTGGCCTATGCTGAATAAACATGCATACACGTTTTTCAAAGCTTGTGATGAATATTAGAGAGTAGGAAATATTTCTTCCAGAAATGAGACGTCTCAATAACCTATACTATATTGTGAAATTGTTTCTGTATGGGCCACTAACTTTATAAGACCTTTTTCTAACTCTTTTGGCTTTACATATATTCTTCCTTATGTTGATTATGTGTAAAAGTGGGTGGAAACGAACCCACTAGGACTGATGATTCTAAAGTTGTTGCAGATTTCTTGAAAGATAACATCTTCTTTAGGTTTGGGGTCCCTCGAGTCTTGATTAGTAACCGGGGCACCCATTTTTGAAATCGTACAATTGAGGCACTTTTGAAGAATAATGGTGTCACACACAGGACATCCACTTCTTATCGCTCACAAACCAATGGCCAAGAAAAAGTTTTCAATCGAGAAATCAAGTTCATTCTTCAAAAACCGGTTAATCCTAACCGGAAGGATTGGAGTTCTTGGCTGAATGATGCCTTTTCGAAATATAGGACGACATATAAGTCACCAATCGTTATGTCACCATACCTGTTAATCTTTGGAGATCCGTGCCATTTTTCGGTCAATATAGAGCACAAAAACTATTGGGTAATAAAGATATTCAACCTAGATATAGATGTGGCTGGTTTGCATAGGAAGCTGTAATTACTGGAATTGGAGGAGATCATGAGAGAGTCCAATGAGAATGCCGAGATCTACAAAGAAAAGACAAAGGCTTTGCATGACAATATGATCAATAGGAAGGAGTTTGATGTAGGTCAAAAGGTCCTCCTATTTCAATCCTGCCTTTGCCTTGGTATATTGAGGTCGCGATTGATTAGCCCTTTTGAGGTGGTGAAAGTTTTTCCGCATGGTGCAGTGGAAATATTATATTAATCTAAGTCCAACTCCTTCAAGGTGAATGAGAAACGTTTGAAAATTTACCCTAAAATTTTTATACATGAAAAAGGAGAAAATGTTGATCTTCTTGATCCGATTTGTTAGTAAACTCTAAGAAAGGAGATAAGTCGTGTTAACGACGTTAAATAAATTTGGTTTTGAACATTTGGATTGTCATTTATAACTCTCCATTGGTGTTGTTTCAATTTAAGCTATTATGATTAAAGTCATTAATTTGCATTGTTATTTTCACTGTTGTGTTTTGATATGATTTTGCAGCAAATTGAAGAGGGTGTGAAGGAAATGAGAAGGGGAGAAAGGCTTGGAAATTGGTAACTTCTTAATTTGTTTTACAAGTGTGGGAGACCTTGTCTATCGCGAGTCGTGACATCTACATCGCGAGTCACGACGAACAAGGGATTCTGACAAACTCTCAGCTTCATTTGTTCGCGAGTTGCGATAAGCCTGTAACGCTCGCTACCAAAATCAGGCCAAGATTCTAAAATATGTATCTTCCACACGATGGTCTTGTCACGACGTCCTTGTCACGATCGCGATGACTATCGGGGAGGATTTTTTGAAATTTTCAACTCCAAATCCATTTTGGTCGTGAGACACGATAATGCCATCGTGATCGTGATCGCGATCGCGACCACAATCAAACAAAAATTTGAAAATGTGAACTTCCAATCCATTTTGGTCGCGAGTAGCAATGTGGATGTCGCGAGTCGCGATGAACCTTCGTGAGTTGCGACGAAGCTGTCGCGACGAAGCTTTCGCAACGAAGCTTTCACGATCGCGACCAAACTCAGGATAAATTTTGAAAATACTAAGTTCCAGGGCTACTCGTCGCGACTTATGAAAACTGCTTGACTTTCTAGAAGACCTTTGACCTACTCATCGTGAGTCACGACAGTTTCATCACGAGTCGCGACATTGTACATATATGACAGAAAAAATGGTTGGAACTCTCATTTTTCAGAACTATTTCTTCTCCTTTCCAATTTTCTCCACCACAACCGCCACCCTCCATCAAATCCAGCCGGAAAACACCATATAAACAGGTCGGACTCTTCACCATTCCAATCCCCATCCAATTTCCCATTCAATTCAACCTAAATACTTCCAAATTCTTCCAAGAAATCCAAAACCCTAACCTTGGGGATTTCGAATTTTCAAGTGCCTAGGGTTAGGAATCTCTGTGGATTTGGTTTATTCACCATCCTAAGCATCTAATTGGTACATTTCTTCACCTCTTTCTTCTCGAATTTTGATATTGATTAGACTGGTGATTTTTTTGAATGTATTAATTTGTAGAAAATTATTGGAACTAGAATGAACGATTTATGATTGGGTGATTGTTTGTTGATAGAGTGATTATTTGAAGGATTGTGTGATATAGTCTAATATTGGATGATTCTTTGAAGGATGATATTTTGGGATATTAGCTATTATTTTAATTATACATAATGCTACAATAGTTATATTTTTATCTATGATGGTGAAATAGAAGTGCATGCTATATGTTAGTCTATATTGTTGGGGAATTGCAATACTTGATGTAGATTGGTGAAATTGGATGTCATTAGGGAAAAGTATAGTTAGTAATGCAATGGGATATAATTTTACATGTTTGGAAATATAAGTATTATTGCACCTTTGTAGTAGCTTTGTAATGATTGTAATATATTGACTACATCATCTTGACCACAATTGCTAATTTATATATGGGTGATTATTGCTATGATTTGTAATCTATTTTGGGTAATATACTCTTTTGAAATGATGTGTAAGTAATTATTGCATAAACTTTTCTCTTATATTCCCGTGCATTTGACATTTCTTCCTGTGATAGCAGACATGCATCCGAAGAGACCTGGACCTACCCAAGCTGCGAGTGCATCAGCTCTAGATCTACCCCCTGCATCGGTGGCCGAGCCAGCACCACCACCTCTCCCGGACATATTTATGGGTTTAAGTCGGATCACCGGCGCTTATGTTGAGAGATGGCACATGTTAGCTTCACGGAGGATCCAAGAGGTACGTTCCTCGGATGAGGCCGCGTTGGAGGCCATACAGCTGGAGGAGCTGGTCCTATGCCTCCTTGACAAAGGAGGTATGAGATGTTTCTTGTCACGAGATGCACCCACCTACCGGCGATTCACCTTGGAATTCTTATCCACTGTGAAGGCGTACACGGAGAGGGATGGAGTACCTTGCGAGAGGTTAATTCAGTTTCATCTAAATGACCAATCATATGGATGAGCCTCTCGGATATTGAGGAAGCTTTTGGTTGGGAAGGAGCAGAGATCCGGGCGAGGTTCGATCCAGAGAGACATACCCCCACCACGGATGAGAGTTTCTTGTTTTGGCATATCATTATTAGAAGGGTGAGAAATGCCTGGGACAAAAAATGTCATCATATATCCTGCCATTCGATATGTACATCGCATGATCTCCGTTACTCTCTTCTGTCACGCCGAGGCGACGAATGTTCCCAGTGATCAAATTTGATTCTTGTGGGAGTTAACTAGTGAAGGGACAGGATATGAGGGATGTGCTGACTTGTGGGCTACGAAGATTTTTGAGGTGGCAAGGAAAGAGAAGGGCAAAATATGGGTAGGGGGTATGATTAACCTACTTGTAGAGCAGCTGAGCATCGCCACTCCTCAAGGCCTTCAGCGACTTGGTAGGGGGAGTCCTATCAAATTACATTGACCCGTATGATCAACTTCCACTTGATCAAGAACACGACAGACCCACAGGTATTCCACTAGTTGTATGAGACTGAAGGTGTCACTTTCATGAATCTTTCATAGCCCCAACGTACGAAGCTAGAGATGGACACCCCGGTGCCTGATTTGGCTATCGAGCCAGATGCTGATTGTAGGCAGGGTTTTGTACGGGAGCTTAAGAACCTCCCAGTCAAGACTGACGAAGACGCTCTACCTTATAGTCGGGCTCTAACTAAACCACATTCTCCACCTACCTTCCCACAGCTGCAACAGCCTGACCCGATGCAGAAGGACTCTGCCCAGTACCAGTTTCAGCTGCTGGTTCCAGACTTATACTCCATACTGGAAGGCATGATATTTGACTCCACCATGTTTGTCTTGAAGAGCCTCATAGAGATGGATGAAGAAATTGACATTCTTTCATCCAGGATTCTGGTGCACATGGGTACCCCAGGACCTAATCTAGAAGCGAAGAGAAGCAGGGAGCAGCGACGCTGGAATAAGAACTAGATGATCCAGTTCAGACACCACTACTCCAGAGATGGTGGCTCGTCCTCACAACACTGGTTGTGAGCACTTATATTTTTTTTCACCCTTACTTAGATATGTATTTTGTTTTGCCTTATATTGGATACATTAAGTGAAATGTAGTATTCAAGTGTGAGGGAGAGGTTTTCTATATCCTATTTTCTTTTGGGATAATCTAGATATTTTTTATTGTTTTTGGATACTCTATTTTGTTACATTCAGATGCTTTAGTAGCTTTGAAATGCAGAAAGCTATTTAGCTATTTTTTATTGGAATAACATGAAAAAATTTGGAAAAAAAATTGGAACTGAAAAAGAAATAAATAAAAAGAAAACCCAATAAGTTGAAAACACAAGAGGCCCATTTAGGCAACATTGGGGGCCCGGATAGGTGAAAAACCCGAAAGGGAGGCCTAAAAAGAGAGGCTAAATGTGTGGGTGAGATGTGAGCCTAAAGAAACATGACGTGTGACTAGGATGAAAATCCAAAAGGGCTCCGTGGCAAAATGAGAGAAATAGAGGAAAAAAAGAAAAGTTGGTTAAATAACTACTCATTTGCCGGCGTTGGAGTCATAAGGTTGCGGTTTACATTTGTATGATCTGGTAGTCTAACATCATAGGCCTTGTTGGGATTGGGTAATTTAGTGGGGGAAAATGAAGTAAGGTAAAAAAATTCTTGATTCTTGGTATACTTCATTTTAGGGTGTATATATTGGTATGAAGTGAAGCTTGTATTTGAATATTAGACATGGTTTTTATTTCACTTGATACCATTGGATTTTGGGAATATCAATTTGGGATTTGGAAATGCTTCTACAGGAATTAGGGAATTGATAGGTAGTATATTTGGGTAAATTTTGGAATAAGAGTTGTGTGATAGAAACTTTTGGGGGATTATGATATTGATAATTTTGTGAGGTTTTTATTGGGGGATTATTAGAATTAGGATGGGGACATTTGAACTTCTTTGTATTCTTGATTTTTTTTTACTCGAGGACGAGTAAGGTTCAAGTGTGGGGAGGTTTGATATGTCCATATTATACGATGATTTTGGGATCTTTTGTGCTCATTTTGGTATGATTTTGTGCTTTGGATAATCCATTTTACCTTGAAGTTCTATTCGGAGAGTTAAGAGCAACTCTAGTGCTCTTATAACTTTTAATGCTGATGAGACGTCAAATGCATGAATTTTCTGAAGTATTTAACATCTCTTTTGTTATATTTTTGTTGGAAGATTGCTAGATTTAGGTAGGTTTACATCATAAGGTTTTTGGATGACCGTTTTCGATTTTCATATCTAAATCCTTCATTCTGTACCCTGTTTTTAGTCTAATGTATTTTTGGCCCTCACGAGCATTTAGATTCCCTTTTGTGAGATTAATTTGTAGATTGCTCATAATAACTTCAGAGTGTTTTAGTGAAGGCCATTCACAAGGATGGTAGAATATTTAAGTCCACGAGTCAAAACGTGGTAGAAGATAGAAAGGTCGAAGAAGGCAGACAAAGAAGTGTGTTGTGTGGAATACCCTAGAAAGAATAAGCAAAGAAAATAGAGCGAAAAACAAAACACCTAGAATTTACGTGGTTCATCAATTGGCTACATCTATGGCTGACCAAGATCGGATTCCACTAGAGAGAAAAAGGCTAGAATTACAGATTTCCTACTCTACCAATCCTATCTCTTAGGGTTATAATAAAAGGACGAGGCACTATATATATAACCCTCTCCACTTTAAACCCTAACGGCTTTAGGCCCAAAACTAAATAGAAGACAGAATTCCAATAACAGCCCACACAGAGGACATGCTATACCATCGGGGCTAATACGTACCAACCTGTCGAAGAAGCTAATATGTATTCAAGGCATACCAACAATTGTGACCCAGAAGTTTGTACCAAGTTCTTATAATGATCTAAGATGAATTCGGCTCCAAGTATGACAACATTGGATTCCTCTTCTCAAGTACTATAAAATCAACTACAAAGACTCCTAAATCAGATCAGCGATTCAACCGTAGTAAGGTAAAGAAGTTGAAGAAAATGGGGACCGATGGGCGTGAGGCCAGCTCACTTAGGCGCGCACCTGCGTGGCCAAACCTCATAGGGAAACACCCCTCAGCACCATAAACGCACAGCCAGCCCCTTCGTGCCTGCATCCTTGCGCTGGAGGAGTTTTGTGCATGCTCGACCGGGCGTTTCAGCCCGTACACGCGTCCCGCTCGCCCTCCCCGCGCACGTTTGCTACACCTTTTTTACTTTTCTTGACCAAATTTGCCTATAAATACCCCCCTTCTTCCCCATTTGTCCAAGCCCGACTTGTGGCCTCAAAACCCTAGTTTTTCTTCGCATCTTCTTAGTTTTTCATTTCTTTCATGAATTCTTGTAGATTTGTTATGGGTTTTCATTGTATAGGCTAGTTTTGTACTTGGGAGTAATTGATTAAATATTCCAAACCAATGTAGTAAGGACTTCTGTTTCACTCTTCCTTGAAGCATTTGTTATTTAGCATTCATTGTGTTTTTAATGTGAATGTTTTCTTCATTTATGCTATGGGTTATTTGAGAATATGAAATGTTTGTATGATTAAGTTTTAGGAGGTTAGAGATGTGCACAATTTCTTATCTCTTTGACATGAAAATCCAAGACCATGGAATTAGAACTTTTTGTTGGGTAAATGGTGTTAATATTGCTAGATGAGTATGTTAATGTGGTTTGTTATTATATTTGTCCTAAGGTAGCAATGAAAGGTTAAACCTTGAATGTTGATTGTTCTAGGTTTAGTCTAAATGAATGCTTT
>JAULKM010167385.1:0-15946 GCA_032355605.1 Rubia tinctorum | reverse complement strand
GGGAGCATTTGGTAATTGCGCCCTACAATTTCAAATCTTCCTTTCTAACAAGCATAATTTAAAACAAATAAATATTTAACTGAGACCGCATTCGGTAAATGCATTTTTTTAAAACATATTAATTTTTAACAAGCATAATTTTTTTTAGAAAAATGTAACTGAGGGCGCATCTATTCTAAAACTTATTAATTTCTCACTAGCAAATTTTTTAAAAAAATTTAAAATAACATCGTTTTTAAACATATTAATTTCTACCAAGTAATTGTTTAAAAAAAAATTAAGCTTGAATTGAGGGCGCATTTGGTAAATGTGCCCTCTTTTTTTAAACCTAATTTCTTAACAAGCTAAAAATAAAAAAAAACAAAAAAACAATTGGGGCGCATTTAACAAATGCGCCCTCTATTTCTTTTAATTAAAGCCCAAAATTTTCAAAAAAAATAAATTCAAATTGAATGCGCCCTCTTTTTTTAAACCTAATTTCTTAACAAGATAAAAATAAAAATAAAAAATACAATAGAGGCGTATTTGTTAATGCGCCCTCTATTTCGTTTAAAAAACCCCAAAATTTACAAAAAAAATCCACACATAGGGCGCATACAACGAATGCGCCATCTCCACTTATTTCCGACTTAAAATTATGCTCCATTTGCTTCCAACTTTGGTGGATTTGACCTCCTTCAAGAATAAACTCCTAATAATGGTCTCCTTTTACCGCAATATATTTTATGGCTTGTTAGACCATCTATAATTTTTGTTCTATACAATAACGGACATCATGTAAAATGTCTTTGGATATTTTGTAATGTATAGTTTTTAAAAAGTAAAATTTTATAGTCCATTATAGTACGCAACTAAAGTTATCGGTGGTCAAACGTGTCTTGAAGAATTATAAGAAAAAAGGGATCACTGGTGCTAATTAGATCTATTGTAACACTTTTCTTGCAACACTTATTAAAATGTTACAATAGTTTATAAAGTGTTAATTAAACTTTTAAAAAGTGTTACCTAAATCTTGAAAAGTGTTATATTAGATCTAATGCCACATCACCTAAAATAATACTTGTAAAAGTGTTGCAATAGGTTCAATTTAGTATTATTAGCACCTAAGGCAACACTTTCAAAGTGTTACATTAATTTTTGTTTGTAGTTGTGGGCATTGTTAATTGATTTCCTTTCAGCCCTAGTTTGATTTTTTGTTTGGGCTGAACTAGTTTTATTGGCCCAAACTAAAAATAAAAGAAACACAAACAAATGGGCCTACTTGAAATTCTTCATACTCATAAGAATTTAATACCCAAAAAGTCTTCTTCTTCCTTACCTCTTTGTTCCTGCAATTCCAACACCTTGAAAAATAAATTTTCCGACAAACCAAAATTTTATACGTTTTACTGCATTTTCTGGGCGGAGTGTAATACTTCCTTTACCAATTTTAATTAGTCGGGCGCACGAAAGCAATATATTTAGAATAAAATGCATTCATGCCCTTAATTATTTGTTTAGTGCATATACCTCTCCCACTTTTTAAAAAATGCATATATAATTCTCCTAGTTTTTCAAAGTGCATATATGCACCTATAATCAGAGATCAGTGTTTGAAAAATAGAGGGACATGTGTGCACAAACAAAGAACTGGGGGTATATATGCACTTTCAAAAAACTGAGGGATATATGCGCACTAAACAAGAAACTGGAGGACAAAAATGCACTTTACTTAGTCAATTTCCACAATTAAGCCGGAGCGGCCACATCGACTCAATCCCCTCAATTCAGCCAATAATTCTCCGAAGATCAATGATCAAACATTTATTTAGTAATACTTGAAAGTGCCAGTAATACCTCAAAGATTAATGGTGGAATGTTTGCTTAGTAACACTTGAAAATGGAACTTTCAAGGTCTCATTACTTCAAGGAATCACTTAATTTATTATGCTCCCATACTTCTCTATTATTGATACATCACTTTTAAATGTTAGAATATAGGAAATGCTAAAATGAAAAATATGAAATCAATATTCCCATGTTAGGTGCTTATCTATATGAAAACCTATAAAATGGGACTTTTGTAACTTGGTTGACGAAGGGCCTCTGTGCAAATAATATAAACTTTTGTTTTCCATTTTGGTCCCTATTGGGCTTTCTTGTTAATATTGTAAGCTTTCTTTGACCGCTTTTTCCTGCTGCCTTTTGTTTTTATTGTTTTATTTTAACTTTCCTTTAACTGACAATTTTGCAGCCGTGATTTCTGGAATTATGACAAATTTCTACAGTTTCTGATAGAATTGCAGGCGGTGATGGGACTGTTCAATCGAATTCTTGTTTACTGAATGATGGGACGTCTCGTGTGGGAGTGTTTGAACCTTATTTATTCTTTTCCGCTGATTCCCATTGGGGTCTCTCTTCGCTGGTATCGTTAAATGCATTTTACCCTTTTCATAGGTATTGTGATGATGTCGGTGGATTTGCGGGTTTTGGTTTAATTATGGAGAGGAACATCAATTGTAATCTAAGTGGGCAAGAATTCGAGGAAAACGATGATGAGGAGGTGGTGGAAGGGGGTTCTTGTTCGCCGGAAATGGTACGGGGCCCTTCATGTTCCCGGTGGACTTGTTGGCGTCATGAGTTTTCGGGTAGTTGTCTCGTTGCAACCCAGGCCATGAAGAATGATGATTTTGCCGTTGTAGCTGTATCATGTCAGTTTAATTTCTTATTTCATTTTTTACATTGATCTCTTACTGCTTTTGTGCATACAATTTCGTGACCTGATTCTAAATTTGTTCAAAAGAAACAAAGACGAGTTCTTGGAACTTATGCTCATTAGGAATCTGAAAGTTCTCGTGACTCGTGCTCATTAGGAATCAGAAGAAAAACTGTTCGTTACAATGCTATATAAATTTGTTTCTTCCAGCTAGCATAAACTGTTGGATCATCATGTTTCCTTAGTCGTTAGTTATCATATTGATGTTTGCCTTATTTCTGTCATACAGTTTGTGAATTTGTTCTGGGGGGTTCTGGTTGGTTTGCAACTGGTGAAAATCGATGATATGATGAATGTTGGGATTTAGTTGATTTGTATATTCAGATTTAGTTTCGGTTTGGATAGATGAATACAAACTATGACGAATAATTCTCGCTTAACTTCTTAGGATTATCTTTGTCGTGAAGTTGACTAATGCCATTGATGTCTTCATTTGCTACTGATGGAATCCTTTCTCTTTATTCTTTCTTGTTCTCCAATCACTGCCACTTGAAGTAAAAGAGTTCGTATCTTTACCATCTTGTAGGGCAGGAGAGGAATAAATGGTTGAATGTAGGTGAAGTGATAAGATGTTGATTTCATATTTCTTTTCATATTTTATGTGATATTTTACAGATTGATTGATTGTATAACTTATCAAGCAGTGTGATACAATTTTTGTGCAAAGTTGTGCAATTTTTGTGTTGATTTTGTGCTTTCTTGATCAAATGGTGATTTTTTTCCTATAATTGTATATGCACTCACCAGAGCTACCACGGAAGCCTCATGGCGTCTGTATGAGAATCAAGCGAACGCCTTTCGCTAAGTTGATCAAGGGGATGAGTGTGGAGGTGATTGGACTGAATAAAGGTGTTCAGAAAGTGCCGAGCTTATGGCTCCATCAATAATAATAAAAATAAACTAAAATGATCACACTACCTAATTTAAAAATTCAATGGGAGAAAGAGTATAGTGTTGACCTCCTAAAAATATAATAAATGACATTTTTGAGATCGTATCATCTTTTATCGAACTTGATGGAGGTGTTCGATGACAGCTTGTCCCAGTTGCATCCTAATGTGGTGGTAATTATAATGTCCTTTTTAGTTAGATGTAAAGAGGTGGGAGTAGACCTTGGATAAGAACTATTTAGAGCCATATACTTTCTGATTAGTAATCGAGACAATAGGGGAACTTTCTCTCTTTCTAATAGACTATTTGGGCACAGGTTCATCCTTCCTCTTTCCAATAACGCGGGGTGGCAAGATAAGGCCTTGACTTTCGACTGTTCTATCTATTCAACCCCTCGATGGAATCCTAATATCCTCGTTGAAATTAGGAAAGGGAAGTATGTGATCCCTGAGGGTATGCGAGAGGATGTAGAACGTCGTTGAGGACCGGAACCTCTGGATGTTAAGATATACCATCCCGAAACAAAAGGCGTGAAACCCTTTGTTTGGGCCGAGTGGGTTTACGAAGATATTTACACTTCTGTTAACCATCAAGACTCTTTTAATACTAATCCGAGTAAGCCTTCGTCCCCAAATGATAAGAGGAAAAGGGGTAACGACTGGTCATTGCACCCTAAGCTTTCTCATCCTTCGATCCCTCTGAGGATGCGCCTATCGAAGCAATGATGTCTTCAGATGCTTATCATGGTCTTTGAGATAATACTCTCAAGTTTAAATTCCTCTTATTTATCAAAATGTAACTTTTGTATTCTTTATATAGTGGGCGGCGCAAATGACTTTGTGAATAAGCTTGAGCAGGACATGGCTCCTCGTCCTAGGGTGAATGCAAGGCAACCTATCTCTACTCCCACTCATTAGAGGCCCCCTGTACATGAGAGCCCTTCCAAGAGGCCGATAATCAAAATCGTCAATGTTCGCGAGGGTCCTTACCTCACTTTCTCGCGTAATTTGGCTAAAGAGGATGATCTGCCTTTGGGGTTTGGGGAGCTTAGTGGTGATCCCTCAGTATGTTATTGTCCTTTCTTCTTTGGTTTAATATTTCTCACTCTAAGATAATCCCTCATTTTTATTTTCTTAGGTGGTGACGACTATGCAATTAGCCTGCAATCAACTACTAGCCAGTTCCTTCCTCTTCTGCAAGGCCCTATCGAGGCCACGGTTGAAGCTGCTCATCGGGAATAGAGGTGGAAGGTGCAGAAGGAGATCGATGACCTGCAAGAGAATCTGAAGAGGATGAAGGACAGGGAAAGATACCTCTCTAAGAAATGCCTTGCTAAGCTTCTTAACGTTATCGAAGATGGTAAGGCAAAGATCCGTTCGAACTGGGCCAAAGTTACCGGCCCCGGTGGCTTCCAATTTGAGCTTCTTAATCACGTGAAGAGGGAAAAGAAGTTTTGTACAGTTGAGGATCTTCATAAGATTAATGTTTCAGCTGTGTCTTCGAAGGCTAAGGGGGAGGGGGGTGCCCGGCTGGCTCTTCTAAGTCAGACCGACAATGCACAAGAAGATAGGGATACCGAGATTGCTGTGCCTCATGAGGGAACCAATCCTAGCTTAGGGCATGAAGGAAGAAATTTATGAGTTTTTCCTTGCTCCTACTTTGTAGCGCCTATGAACAATCACGTCCTAAATTCTAATACATATCAGATATTTTGACAGATCTCTTTTTTTAATTTAAGTATTTGACTCGTGTCTTTTATTCTTTATAGAATTTGCTTCTGATAGATAAGCTGGAGAGGTCCACTCAAGAGTTATCTAGGGTTAGGGAAGATTTTTTGAAAACCCTTACCGAACTAACCCGATTAACCAATGATTTATCCAAGGCAAAAATAAAGCTATCCTCAGGGCATGATGGCACACATCCTTCAATAAAGGATTCTTAGCAAGGCACAAAGGGATCCAAGGACTGGTCGAACCGCTATTTCCCTTACTATAGTGGATAAATCATGCAATGGTACTAAAACAGATCATCAAAATGCCTTACGGGAGATAATGAGCTAATATTCCATCTTATATAGCTGTCTCACCGATGATAGGTTATATCGCACTTTTTGTCTAAGGAGGGATATTACATACTATAAAGATGAGATTAGAAGGCTCAAATCCCAGGTCAATGAGGCAGTGAAATGTAACAAGCACCTTAGCGAAAAGCACTTCACTTATAGAAGGTCATTGATAGCGATGCCCAACTCTATCAGGAGCTTTTGGTCCATAACTCACGGATTCTATGTCAGGTATCAGAACAAACTGCTACTATCGAAGCCTTCTCCGATAGTCTTCGAGCATACGGGCTGTCTCATGGTGTTCTCGATATGAGTCTCATCGAAGAGATACCCAAGTTTTTGTATGATATTGAACAAGATATGCTGAATAAGGGTTTAGATCGGGAGCCTGCCTACTACGCTGTGTATGACACCGTTCATGAGTGGCTAGAGCGTCTCCGGTCCCAAGCTAGTTCCTCGAAGGGGAACTCGTTGAAAAATCCTTCGCAGGTGATTCCTCCAAAGAGAAAACGTTCTACGAGATCTTCGAAGGGGAAAACTCAGCCCAGAAATAAGCCTCCACCTAAGAGTAGGTCGAGTGAATCTCATCCTGGTGGTAGTCCTTGAATGTCCAAGCCTTTGAATAAAACTACTCTAGCTTAGCCTGTGGGAGAGATCCTGACACCGGCTCGTGTCGATCAGAACATTAGAAAGATTCCCAAGGTAACTTATGGAAATAATGGTGATCGGCCAATATATATTTATGATGATGGGGAGACTTTATCACCTTCGTAAGATTTAATACCCCGGCGAAAACGACATGCCCATCACACCCCCGAGGCTTCAGAGGGTGAGATCGATCGTCTATTTACGATTGCGACTGGATTGAAGCCTGGAAATGTGGAGTGGTCTAGTTAAATTTTTGTAAATTATCGTTCATCAACTGCTTGTCGTAGATTTAGAAGAAAATAACTACTCATTGAGTTCATCTTTAGTAAAACTCCCATCGTATGAATAAAAAGAATTTTTTTATTCAAAGTCTTAAAACGCTTTCTGATTAACGAAAGATCAAAACATAGTTGGTTTGGTAATTTAAACATGCATGATCGCTTAAGAGCAAATGTCTTGATCTCTTAAGAGCAAATAATTTGATTGCTTTAGGGCGAATATCTCGATCTCTTAAGAGCAAATATCTCGATCACTTAAAAGCGAATGTCTCGATCGCTTAACAGTGAATGTTTGATCGCTTAAGAGAGAATGTTTGATCTCTTAATAGAGAATGTTTGATGAATGTTCGATCACTTGAGAGCGAATGTTTGATCGCATGAGAGCGAATGTTTGATCTCTTGAGAGCGAATGTTTGATCTCTTGAGAGCGAATGTTTGATCACTAGTGCAAATTGATGAAGGAATAGGAACCTCCGATCTGATCCGACCTCGATCCGCCTCTGCTGACCTGCGATCTGCAAAGGAAACAAAATCCCACATAAATATGGGGGCGAGATTCTCCGATGATTAAGTCAGACTCAGCTAGGTGATAAGACAAAAGGCAAGAATATGCAATGAAACAGTTATCCAAAATAGAAGACATACCTTGGAACCCTAATCTCTTTGGTTTAAAATCTACCTTCTTTCCTCTTCTAGAAAGGCCCTATAGTGAAACCTTATCGAAAGGCCCGAGGCCAACTTTGGGACTTGGGCTTTTCGGATAGAACTTTCCATGCTAGCTCATATTGACCTTTGCTCTATTATGCTATCACTGCATCTCTAAGATTCATTCGTGACCTTGTCATCGGCCCAACCATGTCACTTAGAGGATCCTGAACATAACTTTTGAATGTTTGATCAAGTCGTGGAATACCTTCATTTATGGTGGTAGTGGTCTTGGCATCTCCATCAAATTTTTTTCCAGATTGCAGTTGTTCAGTACGTAGAGTATAAAAAGGACTTGTTCATTCTAAAATCTAAACTACAAATGCTTATTCTAATTCTTGATAGATCCTTATCATAGAATACAGACCCATACAAGTTTTGATTTTTTTTCACCTTACTTCCACTCATTGATGAAAAAGGATTGCTGAGTAAAAATGGCTAGTGGTATTTTTCTTCTATCCATTAGCGATAGACACTTATTATGGATTAGAGCCATTTGACTTTTCAAATTATTTACCTTACTCCCACGTATTGATGAAAAGGGAAGAATAGAACCATAATTGATGTAAGAAATAATTATGTTAATTGTCTAGAGAAAATTTGGAAAATTAAATAGATGTGATGGAGACGTAATTTTCCTAAAGGAGACTAAAACAATCCAGTAATATTTATTTTGTTTTTAGAAAAAAGCCCAAAATATTTACAAATGAAGTGAAAGGTTTTATAATAAAGTTATATATATATATATATATATATATATATTATTTTGTATAATAAATTCTAGAGTCTGTCTCTTGAAAGACGGTCTTTCCATAAACTATGGAAAGATCAAGGTTTAAATTGTAAATTAGAAGAAATGAAGATAGAATTTTTGGGTTGCATTAATTGGGTCATAAACTTTATAACTACTACACGTTGCATAATAAATTTTTAATATTGCAACTAAAATATTTTACTTTTTATTATTTTAATTAAATCTCGTCTTTTCATAAACTTATGGGAATGCCGTCTTTCCCAACACGTTTGCTAAATTATAACTATGGGATAAAAAAAGTACTTAATTACTTAAATTATACATGATGGACGTGGAAAATAAATCATTGCAGGAAAGAAATATAAATCATTGCATGGTTAAAATTCCCAAACGAAAATGCAAGTAACATGGCATGATTTGTGAAGATGGAGTGCCAAGTCTATCAAAAAACATACTTCCATACTTACATTTATGGCGGTCCCCTTATTATAAATTAGGGAGGTACTTTATTTTTCACCCTTTTTACTTTTCTTCCACTAAAAAGGGAAGAATGACAGTATAAATGACATCCATTATTTACTTGCAAGAAAGAAAGAAAGCTATACAAGCAACAATGAATGCGAGCCGTGGAGCTAATTAACATGGCTGTGCACATACAAGTAATCATGTTAGTTGTCTTGATATAATTTGGAAATTCGAATAGATGTGATATGGAGACCTAATTCCCTTAAACATGAATGAAACAAATGAAGTTAGGTATATACAGTATAGATTCTTTTGGTTTTAGAAGAATCCAAAAGCAAGAGTTGTAAGTGAAAGTCGTCAGCTTTCAGTTCTGCTTTCACTGTTGTATATAAAAGGGACAGCAAATGCACAGAAACAAGTCAATCAGAAAGTCTTATTTTTCCTGATCTCTCTTGCTTTCAAATTTCGTGTGCTTTTCTTTGAGAGTTGCTTCTTCAAAATGATGAACACATTGTATCTGCTTCTTCTGATCCTTGTTGTGTTCACACCGGTCCATACGAGCGGCATCACTTTTGTTTCAAACGCCACCGCCAGGGGCGCCGTTTGTTTAGACGGATCTCTCCCAGCCTACTACTTTGAGAAGGGGTCCGAACAAGGTAGTAACAACTGGATTGTATTCTTGAGTTATGGCGGTTGGTGCAACGATGTCCGGAGCTGTCTGACTTACGTCCACAGATCCACCAGAAATTTATCCGATCACCCCTTTTTCATGGGCATGCTAAACGGTCAGCCAACGATCAATCCCGATTTCTACAACTGGAATCGTGTATTAACCGTGTACGGCGACGGAGCATCGTACACGGGCGAGGTTGAAGAGGTTGATCCTTCCACCAATCTTCATTTCAGGGGAGCGCGAATCTTTTCAGCAGTTGTGGAGGAGCTGCTAGAAAGAGGCATGAAATATGCCGATAACGCGATCCTTACAGGGTGTTCGGCCGGAGGTGTAGGTACCATCCTAAACTGTGATAGGTTCCGCGACATGCTCCCTTCACGTACGACCGTGAAATGTGTTGCGGATGCGGGGTACTTCGTCAACATGAAGAACATTTCGGGTGACCGGAGTTTCGAAGAATATTTTGAGGAAGTAGTGAAGACACATGGGATGTTGCAGAATCTGCATCCGTTGTGTCGAGAGGAGATGAAGAGAAAGAAGAAGAAGGAGAGTTTATGTGTGTTTCCAGAGAATATGGCAATGCATATACAGACTCCCATCTTCTTTGTAAACGCGGAGTATGATAATTATCAGATCAAATATGGTTTAGTGCCTGCCCCTCCGGATGAAGGGTGGAACAGTTGTCGCGCTAACATAACACTATGCAGTTCCGACCAGCTTGTAAGAATTCAAGAATTCGGACATGTGTTTCTGGAAGCCTTTCAGATAGGAGCAGGTGCCTCTCCATCAAGAGGCTACTTTATCAACGGCTGTTTCGACCATTGCCAGACAACACTGCCTAGCAGATGGTATGTGGACTCCCCAAGAATCAAAGGCACTTCCATTGGCAAAGCAGTTGGCGACTGGTACTTTGAGCGGAGTCCTTTCAAGGAGATTGGGGTTCCTTATCCCGGGGATCATACTTGTCGAATTTCAAAGCTAAATTGAGTTCAAACTACCAGTAGCTCTTCTCAATGAGCTAGTATGCTAATTGTAACTGTCTGCTGTTAATTAAAAGCTTGCATTTCAATATCCATCTTTGGTTTTATTGATAAGCTTGACACATGTGTAGCTTTATTCTCTCCTTCCATTTCCGTTTTTTGTTTTTAGTTTGTAAAAAAAGTAACCTTAAATGAGTTTAATTCTGTCAACAGGTTAATTTTAGTTTGTCACACCACCTCTAACTGGAGCTTTAGATGATGTTTTCGGCCTCGTACATTTGACATCCTGCACAAGTTCTTCAATGCGAAATGAAAGTAAGAGAATCATGTTCACTGAACTGATGAACTGCACCATCCACTAATGACAGAGGTGAAGATAAATACCAGAAGTAATCTTAGTATTAAGGAGTTCCTCTGCCTTTTTTGATTCCATTTCATGCAAATAACCTTTGGCAACAATACTGTATGTATGGACACCAATACTATCATCAAAGATTTCACCAAATAAACAGATGTAATATCTTATACAAAAGCTAAATTATTTTACTAATTTTCAAAGTCTTAATAAACGTGCAACAGTTATAGCCCGGCCATTACTTAATCTCTGCATCTAAATTAATTAATCTTACGATGATTTTGAGCATTCAATTAATCAAGAATACACTTAGTCCTTCCTTCCCCATGATGTGAAGATGTAAAAAGAAGGTTGAAGAGAAATGTAGGGTTTTTAAGAGAGGAGGAAGGGAGGATGGCAGAATTTAATGCGTGCATCCTAATTAATGCACAACTATTGTCGAATTTTTGCATGCTTGTGTAGGTTAATTATAATGTGTTATATTGTGACCCTTTATGTTCTCATTCTATTGATGTAGAGAAAAAAAGACACTACAAGAAACAACACCTATTATTTCGCCCATTTTACCTCGGTTATTTGGAATTCGGCAATAATCGAGGTAAAAAGTTACTATACCTCGGTTTTTTTAAAAATGAAGTAAAAATTATTATTTACTTCGGTTTAAAAAATGGAGGTAATGAGTACTCTTTTTACCTTTGTTTAAAATAAAATCGAGGTAGAAAGTTTGAAATGACCGACGTAGCACGTCTTTCTCACTTATCGACGTCAGTTGTTTATGTGACCGTCGCACATACCTATCACAGACATGAATGACCGACGTCGCATACCCCTTCTTGCATACCAACGTCGGTTGTTTATGTGACAAACGTTGCACGTCCCTCTCACATATATAAATGACCGACGTCGCACGCCTTTCTGTCTTACCGACGTCAATTGTTTATGTGACCAACGTCAAACATCCGTCTCATATAAATGAATGACTGACGTCTGACGTCGCATACCCCCTCTCACTTACCAACGTCAGTTGTTTTTGGACCGACGTTGCACGTTCCTGATATGAATCTCCTTGCGAATACTCTTGATTGCGGAATTTAGATCTTTGACTGAATTAAGGGACTCAATAACCCTTGCTTAGGCCGCGCGAAATTGAAGAACTAGCCCTCAGGATTGCTCTCAACCTCAACTTGTTCACTAACTCGTCTGCAGGATTAGTTCATAAGCTTAATGATATTTAATTAACTCGTAGAATTAAGCAACAATGAAAATAGCTCGCAAGCACAGAGAATGATCTCAAAATTTTGAATATATCTATAGTATATATTAAAAGACACCATTATTGCCACATGTCATTCATACAACATGTCATTCACCCAAAATTCCACATCAACTTAAAAAATTAATTAAAATTGTAATATTTTTTTCAAGTTAATCCCCAATTTTCAATGCATGCCTCTTCTCCAAACATTTTCAATGCTCTTCCAATACTTTAATGTTTTAAATTAACTAGATAACACCCGTGTTTTGCACCGCCGAGAATTTAATAATTATTATATATATTTATTATAATTTAATTAGTTGATAAAAAAATTAATAAATAACACTTTAGAAAAATAACATTGTTGTTATCAACAATGCCTATAGATTCCATAAAATATGAAAAATGATCACTTTTTTGAAAATTTGATTGTAATATCATGTCATCGCACGATTTATGATAAATATATATATTTATTATTATCATACAAAATTTTACAAAATTTTAAAATATTTAAAATAGCTGATAAATTTTACTGATTAAACTTTGCGGAATTGAGTTATAGATATCCATTTTCTTCTTCTTCCAATAATTTTTCATATATTGTGATTAATTGATAATACTTTGCTATTTTTTGACAAAAAAGACATTTTAAAGAAGATCATTTTTTTATTAAACATTTTAGGGAAGACCAAATTTTTTCCCATGGTCAACAAATAGTACTCTGTAAATGATTTGACATTTTCGGCTGTACCAGTAGCTGAACCATTCACGATCAAATATAATGAGAATCTCATTTATAATGATTAAAAAATTATGTATGTTAGATCTAAATTTTTTAAATTAGGTATATTGTGAGTCATTCATGATTAATTAATTGAATCAGAAATATAGAAAATATAAGTTTTAAATTTTGACAAAAAATATAAATTCATCATCTTAATTAGATAAAAATATATAGTTTTAAATTGTCAATATTTTATAATTATTAATTATACATAATTAAAGTTATAATTTATGATAATCTAAATCTAATGCTAAAATTAAAAATATAATATACCTTAATGCATTAAAAAATTTATGCCAAATTCTTAAAAAAAACCGCCGTCCCATATGTATATGGAAAGAAGGAGTTGAAACAGAATTATAGAAAGGTAAAAGTTTTTAGTTACAATATTAAAATTTTATTATGCAACATGTAGTAGTTATAAGTTTATGAACCGATTAATGCAACCCATTAATTTTATCTTGATTTCTTCTAATTTGCAATTTAAACCTTGGTTTTTTCATAACTTATGAAAAGACGGTTTTTCAAGAGATGAACTATTTTTTTTAATACTATTACCAATCACATGTTGATATGTACTAAAATATGTCATTTCTAAATATTAGTTAATAAAATAAAATAAAGTCTTAAATATAGACAAAGTCTTGGAAAAGACCACATTTCCATAGGCATATGAAAAGACGGAGTTGAATTATAATTATAGAAAGGTAAATTTTTTTAACAATGTTGATAATTTACGCAATCCAAAAAATTTATCTTGATTTCTTCTAATTTACAATTTAAACCTTGATCTTTCTATAACTTATGGAAAGATGGTATTTCAAGGGACGAACTTAATTTTTAATACTATTACCAATCACATATTTACATGTACTAAAATATGTCATTTATAAAAATTATTTAACAAAAATAAAATAAAGTCTGTAAATAGACAAAATCTTGGGAAAGACTGTCTTTCCATAGGCATGTGGAAAGATTTGGTTGAATTAGAATTATAGAAAGTTAAAAGGTTTTAATTGCAATATTAAAATTTTATTATGCAATGTGCGGTAGTTATAAGTTTATTACTTGATTAATGTAATCTTACATTTTTATCTTGATTTCTTCTAATATGCAATTTAAACCTTGATTTTTCCATAACTTATGGGAAAACCATCTTAAAGAGACGGACTCGAAAAAAATTGTAAATAAAATTTACAAAGTGTTAAATAAACCATTGAAAGTATTTACAAACAAATTCTTTCAATACTGTATTTAATATTTATATAAAGCATTTTATACTGATTTTTGTCTCAAAATTAAAATTTATTAGAAACACTTATATATAAATAGAAGTTACTCCATCTATTATTCTATATGTTTAACATAGGAGTTTTAGATATTTTTGTAGGTGGATTAAATTACGTGGAAAGAATTTATTACAATGAGTAAAAATAAAGAATAAGTAGATGAAAATGATTCACTTATTATCATGAAATTAAGTTTGATAATATCTTCTTTTTAAAAAAAAATGTTTGATAATATTAAAAAGATAAACAAAATTGAAAGTGTATTAAATTTAAAATGTATATTGTAAAAAAATAAGTATTATGAAAGAATTTCCCCAACAAATGGAGATTGAGAATATAAAACAATCACATCAGCGTTGTCGGCCACCAGCCTCTCTGCCCCATTACCAGCCTCTCTGCCCCATTACCAGCCTCCCTGCCCCGCCACCAACCTCACCGACTCGTAAGGGTGCCGCTTGAGGTTGCCGAATCTGAATTAGGTTTGTAGCTTCAAGATTTAATGTAATCTTCTTAGTGCTGCTTTTCATTTGTAAATTTGGATATGTATATGTATTTGTAAATATCTCGAGATTTATTTGTAAATATGGGTTGTTGTTCTTCGAGATTTTTAAATCTGAATTTTTATTTTTATTTACATGTTGCAGGATTTGGGATTGTTCAGGCTGGCCGGAAACTTCATATTCGGTTATGTACTACCGAAAGTAGAGTCGAAATCGGTCCAGCTTTTGGTAGTTTCTTTTAATTCCATAAATATTACGTGCGACATCGCACATGACTTCGATGAAACAAACCGAGGTAAATATTATATGCGAGATCGTACCTGGTTCCGGTCACTGTTTTTTTATATTTTTTCAGAAAAATCAAGATAAAAAATATCTTTTACCACACGGACAGAGAGGGCTAAGCCAAGTGGTTAAGTACCAATAATTTGAAATAGTGCTGCTTGTCCATTTCATACTTTGGGTGAAGAAAAAGGCCCAAAAGGGTGCATTTTCAGCAATCTTATATTTTTTGAAAAGACATAATTTCAAAAAAGTAAAGAGAGTCTCTATAAGATCCATTAACGATTAACAATTGAAGCAATTATATAAAAAAAAAAACTCGATTCATTAATTTTTTAGTGTCAAAATATAATTGATTATGCATTACGATACATTTTTTTAAAAAATTAAATTAATAGGAACCTCGTTGCAACACATAAAAACAAACATCATATCACATCGTTAGTTACATCGAATATAAAATGACTTCGTCTAATGGTTAATTGGTCTAAAATAAGACTTTGAGAAAAGTAAATACTCCCATGGTCTCAAATGAAATGGCACAATTTGACTTTTTGAGTCAAACTAATCCAACTTCAATCATAAAAGTTTATTATTATATATGTAAGACTAATATCATTTTGTATGTTGTTGGATTCATCATAAAATATATTTTTAAATTTTAATTTTAAATTTTATTTTACACACATAAATAAAGATAATAATAGTCGAATATTGATTCAGTTGACTTCCAAAAGTTAAATTATGTCAATTTATCGGGGATGGAGGAAGTGGTTATTTTTAATCTGTATAGCTGCAAATTATTAATTGTAAAGTTCATATTTAGTTAAATGGTAATTTGTGAAAATTATGCAAATATGGAAAGTATATGTTGAAACATCAATATGAAAATAAATGCGGCAAAAGGAAATCTGAGGTGGTACAAATATTCTGTTCACGTTTGAGATTGAAAAATATATCAATTCCTATATGTGTGTGATTTGATTGAATTGGAAGAAATTAAAATTGATTTGATAATATCCATTTCTGTATGGGATTTAGTTTGATTGGATTGATATATTTTAATTCCTTATTTCAAAGAATTGGATTTGGTAATTCCTAGTTCCATGGGATTTGATTGCATTCAAAATTGGAATCAAAATGATAATTATTTTTCATACAAGACTTCATGCGTACGAAGATTTTCTATGATTAAACATAATATTCAGCGTGTGAAGAATATTGCTTATGTGGTGGAATAAGGAAATTGGGGAAAATGAAATATATA